>PVHX01007904.1:0-87472 GCA_004024805.1 Geosciurus inauris
TGGCACCAGGGACTGAACTCAGGGGCACTCGACCACTGAGCCACATCCCCAGCCCTATTTTGTGTTTTATGTAGAGACAGGGTCTCACTGAGTTGCTTAGCGCCTCGCCATTGCTGAGGCTGGCTTTGAACTCGCGATCCTCCTGTCTCAGCCTCCCTAAGTGCTGGGATTACAAGCGTGAGCCACCGCGCCCGGCTTGTATATACTTTTTATGTGTAAGAAAAATGTTGTTGTGGTAATTTATCAGTGTATCAAGGAACAAGTGAAAAACCAACATGTGGCCTCGGTTCACATTGTACCACCTAAAAAGCATTTGTTTGAAGCCCCTGTTGGTAATACTTAGAGTGGTTTGCCACTGATTTGTTTGTATCCCTGATATTGTCATTTACCAAAAAGCCTTGGTCACATTACATTTAGGTTCTTTTTTGTTTGTTATCTTTGAAATACTGTCCTATATAATTATGATTGCCGCAACAGAAATTTACCAGATAATATTTCCTTAAGACTTTTGCTACTGCTCTCATATTTCTACCCTGATTTTTATATATTTCTCTTCTAACAAAAGGTTAACTGAATTCTATAATTCTGTATTCTTTTGTATTTAATACAACAGAGACAATCACACTGAAACTTCCCAGGAACTAAAATGTGATCTCTATAGCAGGTTCAGCTTTGGGAACCATATAAAAAAGATAACACTTTTCTGTAGAATAGAGCATTATTTGGGTATTGGTACCATGTAAGGACCATCCTTTATCAGTCAGCTTCCCAAAGAATGTGCTGCTCTTTTTTGCATAATGAGATTATTTCTGAGAATGGCTATCTTGGCCCAAGATATGCTACCCTCTCAAAACACATTTGGGTCTTTTAAGCATTTTCAGTATGCTTTGCAATCATTTTTACTCATTATCCACTCAGTTGTTCCACTGTTCTCTCTGATATACATAGACATTCGGTTACACAGTGGGTAAGAAGTTGAGGTAAGACTGCAAACCCCAGGACAGGGACCCAGGCCCAGTTTGGTCTCTACTTGGCTAAATTCCATTTTGGACAGCTCATTGTTTTTCTTTGATACGTAGAGTTTAATTGCTTATCTCTCGACATAAGGCTCAATTGGTGGGAGCTTGTACAGAGAGAGCCATTTGCCCTTTCCTGAATTAAAAAACTGAATATCATTAACAGTTTATTTTCCATCGAGAACCATACTGTAAATGTAGTACAAAAATGTCATTTTTGACTGGCCAATTTTGCCCAGGCTAGTTCCTGATTTATCTCATGACCTCACAATAGCCTCTCGTGCCAGCCTAGCCACAAGCTTGATTATTTTGTAATTTGATCTTAGTGGGGATTCCATCCATGCTTCCCTGCTCGTGGGCAGCAGAATGTGGCAGCATGCCTGCTCACTTGCCCAAGCGCCTATGATCAGATTACGCCTTCTCAGCATTTCTTACATTGTTTGCCTAAAAAGTTCAGAGAAGCTTGAAGTCAGCCCACTTGAGTTTTACAGGCCTCAACAGAGTGAAACAGAATAGGAGCTATTAGTGAGCCCAGAAATCTCGGTCTCATATGTGTCCTGTGTTCAGGAATTCAGAAAGTCACTTGCACTGAATACCTCTATCATTTATATTTTTCAGAGTGAACTTTTTGAATGCTACAATTTTCCAACTTTATTTTTCAAACTATCTGTTGGGTTTTAACTTTCAGCTTTTAGATCTAGTTCCATAATATGTTAAGGGTCTTCATAAAAGATGGGAAATTCTACTTTTCATTGTTGTTGTTAACAGCAGATCATTACAAGTCATAAAAATTAGCAAAGTACTGTTCTTTCATACCATTCTTTCAGCCAAGTATTTAGGGGATGATGACATCGGTCAACATCTTTATGAAACAATATGACTATATCCTGTTGAGGTTACAGAAGGAAAACACAGTGTCCAGGTTGGCACTGTGACATAACATAGAAAATTGAGAACCCATACTGCTTTCATTTCCTCATCCAAGTCTTCATTGAGCACCAAAAGTGTGCAGGCTCTCTGTGAGGCACTGGTGATAAAAAGGTGAGATAAATGTTCCTATCCCTGGAACTTAATTTTAGTCTTGGAAATAAAAGGATCTAGAATTTATTTCGAAGCTTTTAAAAAGTATAATAATTCCAAAATTTGTAAACTGTGAACCTGGGATATAGAGGAAAGGACCTTGAAGTACATTTTTAGAGACTCCTTTCTAATGCACTGAGGAATTTTCCCTGTGGTATACTTGTTCATATGGCTGAACAAAATATGCAATACATAGTTCATTGTTCAAAAATGAAGAAATCACGATTATAGGTTAGGATATCTAAAAATCCAGCCAAAGCTCAATTAAAACAGGTTTGTGTTCTGACATTATTATTCATATGTTCAGTGGACCAGCAAGAAAGCTTCAAAAATGCAGCATAAACAATGTGATGCCAGTTTGCTTTAAAATGTCTAATGTATGTTTTGTAAACAAAGCTTATAAAACTTACTACTCTACTAATTAAATAACAAGAAAGATTTTATGAATACATGAAAAGCCAGAATTTTAAATGCCTACAGGGGAGCAGGTGCTGTAATGACATCACTTTATGTCATGAAGTTGTTTTTTTTTTTCCCGTTGATACTTGTATTTGGTCATAATAGAAAGAAATTGATTCCAAATGTGTTTTCTTGACCCCCTTCTCCATTCATGTTAGTGCCTAACCTTAAATGATGTTTCTACAATCTCGGTTGTATTTACAGTAATTATATGCATAATGTAGCATATTATTGTCCGGACTTCCTGTTTAATCAGTACAGAGCTTCTTACAAGTGCAGCTGAAAAGGGCAAACAAAATTAAAGCTTTATATACCAAAACAAGTTTGATTTGCTAAGCTCCCAGCATTCCAAAGTACACAAATTTGTTCCACTAAGTTTTCCGATGGCTTGCAGATGGGCAATGATTAATCAGAGAGCTAACTGTGAAGTAGTTTGCAATTAAACTGGAAAGCTCTGAAGCATGCTAATTGAATCAGAAAATTAGAGACACTGAACAGTAATTGGCTATTTCTCATGCAGCAGGTGCCAGGCCACTCATCTGTGGAACAAGGTATTTAAGGCACATTAGCACTAGTAAAAATACTTCTTGATATGGAACAGTTAGATTTTCTGCTCATTTTCACCATGGATGTCAAAACATACAGCTGTGCTATCTGGTACTTGCAATTCATGTTTGAAGAATTTAAGTAAGGTAAACATATGGGAGAAAAGTAGCGGGCAACCTCTCAATGCCCAGGAAACATTTTAGAAATGAAACCAAAAATGAGGGACTGAAGTTTTGTTTTTTTCAACTCAATCACTTTTGCTTTCTTATCATACATATTTAGAAGTTGAATTTTCTGTTTAATGTTAGTTTAAAGCAACAACAGTATAAATCTAGTACTGCTGTGAGCTTGGTAGATACATAAAGCCAATTCATATCATGTCTCAGCATGAGTTTATATCTTCTAATTAGTGCCACCATTTTATAGAGTGAGCACATGCTAGGAAAGTTTGTTTGCCATGCCAACAGGGACCAGGACATGTAGTTTTTCTTTAGTGGAGCAATCCTGCTGTAGGATTGTGAACAACTGTAACCTAACCAGTGGGTAATCAGGCAAGAATGGAATTTAATGAGTTCAATAGTAGAGATTTTTTTAATAATGATCATTTTCATATTATCAGGGGTGGGGCGTGTGACTTTTCTTTCCCATTGGTTTAATTAGAGTTCAGTATTGTTATTAGAAAATGAAAAGTACAAATGAAAATAAAAATATACTAAATTATACTGTTTTGGGAAGCAGAACATTATAATATTCACATGTAAATCATATTACTTAGCAGATGAGTGCAAAAAATAGTAAGTTTGAACCAAGAGACATAAATTATAAATTACAAACAGTGCATAGGGGGTATGTTATCACTGTACTCATTAAATTAAGGCAGGGAATTTTCTCTGCACAAATGATGTTCCTTCATCAAGTTTAAAGTTTCCTTTATAATGTTTTATTAAGATTATTTGGCAACATGTTATTTAGAAAAGGTTTTAGGTTGAACACACATTTTACTAAATGTACAACACACTACAAACATAATACTTTATGTCTTTAAGCTATACTTTTTTTAAATTAAAGCAAAAGCTGCTGTTTGACGGGCCTCCTTCCTCACCCTCAAAACACCATGTGTATTTTGCATTCTTTAGTTTGAAAGCGGTTCTGAAACATTTACATGATCAATGTCTTTTGCTTGAGGGATAAAGTTTGCTCTTCCATGGACAAGTGAGAAAATATTGATCATTTTATTCTATTTGCTATTTCTAAATTCAATATACCTCTTGAGTCGATAAGCGAGATCGAGAGCATATTCTTTTTTGTGTATGCCTGGTTGTAGCTTGTTCTCAAGATCCAAGATACATTTTTGATTAATCACGAATGCTCTGAGGTCATGGAGAGCAAATGTGTTTGTGGAGTGTCAGCTGATGCTGTCAGATAAATGTCTTAAGCTTAGCCAGGGTTCATGCCCCAGCTTTAGGCTGTGCCAAATGTCTCCCCTTGTTGAGGAAGATAACAGCTACACTGGAGGCGACCGAGCTGTTTGTTCACTGAAAGGGCTGACCTTGCCATATGGGGCTACAATCAGGTTAAAGAAAGAGTGTAGATGTTTTAATTGAAACTTTATAAATTTAAAGTTTTCATTCGATTGTGATCTTGGTATCCACTAACTTACATTCTAGGCTTCGTCACTAGTCTGATGATAATCTTGTCTCTTGTTTCTGATTAGACTCCTCAGGATAAAGAATTTCTCCAATATTGTTTTTGGTGTATTCTGAGAATATTTTGGCACTGTCAGTCTATTATTAAAATACTACAAAGGCATGAAGATGTTTATTGAATTGAGAGAGATACATTTGTCTTTGGGTATGTGTGGTAGAAATCATTCCTGCTTTGCAGTGTTTTCAGTTCCACTAAATAAAAATATGGTCTGGGCAAAAAGAGGTCGCTTGTGTTAATGACCCTTGTCCATGTACCCTCTTATCTTCAGAGGACTCATTTAATCACATTTACCCCCACTTACAGTAATTTGTCTTCTTTTACTAGACAGAGTCTATAAATAGGAAATAATGACAAACCTAAACTAACACCTGGAGAATGCTTTGTACTGAGACTTGCTCTGTTTGAGACCAAAGGCAATAGGATTGATCATATGTGATGCATAAATAAGTGAACTCTCTATGGGCTGTTTGTAGGTATTTGCTGAAAAATACATTTTTAAATTCCTTTCTTTCATCTTATCCCAGTTTGTTCTTTTCTCCAAAGAAGCTGGTCTACTTTTCTTTCCTCTCAAGAAGTTCATGCTGCCATGGGTAAATCATCAGTGCTAATTAGACACAATAATGCTGTTAAAAAAAAAAGAAAAAGAAAAAGGAATAACACATCTGTCATGAACTCCCACCAGATCTCTTGGAAATGAGACATTTTAAATATTTTATGTTGAACACAAAATATCTTGAGGAAATGGTTTTATATTCTGTATCCCAAAACAAAACCATCAGTGTCAGCAAGCAGTGCTGCTTAAAAACATTCCATTTTAAATTATTTCATTTAAAATTTCCTCACACTTGCAATGTAGATTCTACCATAGATAGATAGATAGATTCCAGATTGTAAAGTAGAAAAACTTAATAGAAGTAGAAGGAAATAAAAGATACTCTATTAATTTTGAAACCTTTCTTTGAGCAGATGATACTGGAAAATTGTATTTCATTTTATTAGCTAACGATAACTATTTCATGCATATTGGTTAGCAGTCAGCAAAAGAGTTTTGATTTGGTTTGGTATGAATGGCTTTGGTTTCTGCAGCAGCTAACATTAAAAATAGACCAAGTAGAAATGAAACAGACTGAGGATAACATCTATGGTCAAATGTTAAACTTCTGGAGATATGATCAAAAGAGTCAATTCAAATTGACTTGCTATATCCAATTTTCTAAATTATTTTTAAAATAACAAATCGACAGCTTCCAAATCATGTTTATAAATCATATTTTAAGTATAAATATGGAGTTTTAAAATTCTCTTTTCTTCATATTTAAGCAGTTTAGTTCTGGTGGTTATTGGTTTTTAGGTGTTCCTTGTCCATCATCCTTGATTGTTTTTTCTTCTTTTCCTCATTATCTTAAGAAATACTTTTTATGCATTAGAATATCAGTGATGCATCCAGAAACATTTCTGTCACTCCTTTTTCAAGACTACTGCCAAAATATATTTAACCTTTAATTCATATTGTCCTCTGTCCCATCATTTTAAAAATAAGGAACATTTTTGTGCTCAAGCCGCTTTTAGGAAGGAAACTGGAATTGTTTTGTTATTGTGTAGAAGACTGATAATTGATGAGGATACAGTAAAATACTCTTCCATAATTTGGAGATAATTTTCAACATGACTTAGACTCATCTGTAGAAGGAAATAGATAAATTGGTATTGGCCAGGACTCACTCAGCTTTTCCTCAGTTACTACCATCATAGCCAGTATTTACTAATGTATCAAAATACTAACCAGTTCTTTCCATTTAAACAAACAAGATTTACTATATCTGTAACATTTCTTTCTTCATACTTGTATGTTTAACCCTTCTTTCCCAGCTATTTCTTTTTTCCTCCCATTTAAAGTTTAAGTGATCATTTATTTTCATGTCCAATCAGTCTAAAAAAAAAGTTAGTACATCAAAGGGGTATTTTTCCTAAGATTTGAGCCTCTTTTTCAGTGTAAAAGCTTGTTTAAAAACTTGATAATTTTTTTTCAAAATTCTGGAAAAATCAAATACTATATGTCAGAATTTTTTCTATAAATTATGTTCTCCTTCATTTAAAAATAATATATAAAGTCCAATGGTGTTTTCTGTTTCTGATTAGAGCCATAAGTCCTACTTTTATTAATTAAATGTTAGGGGTGATTTCAATTATGCTTAAAGGTTTTTTAAAGATGTGAGTTCTCAGCTCTTGTTTGCCACTTAGAACAAATTCTCAAGTAAGATTGTAATTCTACATTATTCACTTCACAATACACAATGACTTTTTACATTTCAATTTTTATCTTTATACTTTTGCTAAACATTAAAAAATTAAAGCTAAAGTTTGTATTCTGATTTATAGTCTATACATTTAGTTAATTACAAAACTGATGGTAAAATCATTATTAATGGTTATTACTCAGCAACAATTTCTATAACAATATGATGAAAGTCTATATTTTTTTCAACTAATTTGGTTTCTTCAAGATTCTAGAAAATTTAACATTATAGTGCCCTGTTAGAATCTATGCAAAATATCTGGTTTTAAAGGTTTACTATGTATTACTCATACTAATGAGGGAAACAATTCACGATTTTCTGATGTATAATCAGTGTCGGCATTTTGTATATCACCATGAAAATCTTGAAACAGTGGCATTCCGGATGCTTGTGTGAGGAGCCAAAGTAATTCATTATAAGAAAATCGCGGTCCTGGGATTGTAGCTCAGCGGCAGAGCGCTTGCCTCGCATGCGTGAGGCCCTGGGTTCAATCCTCAGCACCACATACAAAGCAATAAAATAAAGACATTGTGTTCATCTACAACTAAAAAAAATATTTAAAAAAAAAAGAAAGAAAATCGCTTTTCTCTTATAAAGCATTCTTTTAAAAACCCAAGTAAAATTAAAAAATGAAAGTAATTTGAAAATCTTAACATTATAAAAATATGTAGGGGCTGAGGTTGTGGCTCAGTGGCAGACCGTTTGCCTCGCACGTGTGAGGCACTGGGTTCGATCCTCAGCACCACATAAAAAAAATAAGTAAAACAAAAATAAAGACACTGTGTCCATGTATAACTAAAAAAATTTTTTTAAAAATGTATAATCGCCATTTTATTTTTAGGCATAAGCAAAAGACTGACCATAGTCCTTGAGGAAGTGTGTCCCTTTTTAAACTCATAATTTTTCCATATTCAGAATTGTGCAAGATTATGTTTGTAATCTCTCATTACTCATTAAGCCTAACTAAATACAACAATAAAGAATGAAATTATGCTTTCCATTGTTCTGAGTGAATGCCATGGAAATAATGTTTTTCTTTTTCATGGACTTAATGACATAGAGGACATTTCTAAGTGGAGCTGGTGGACATGGTATGTGGCTCTGAGTTATGTTAATATGCTTCCATTACCCTCAGAGAAGCTTACTGAATTGACTTCCACCTTGAAGAGCCTGGAGTCACTATAGGGAGACTAAGGAAATGCTGCTCTGTTCAAGAAGAGAAAGAGGGTAAGGGTATAGGAAGCATGCAGAGCAAGGAGGACATATAGGTAAGAGACAGACTGTTGAGGGACTCAGAGAGCAGAAGCCCACATTTTTATTTGGTTTTAAGTCAGTGGAATACCACTGGAGCATCTTGAACTGGAGAGTGATCTTATCTATTTTATATAGAGAAATAGATTGTTAAGCAGCTGACCACACAAGAGACAGTTGAAGTAGTGTAGGCAGATTATGGTGGTAGTAAGTACAGATAGAAAGAAGTGTCCAATATAATCATTTAGATATGGGATGGATGAAGGATGAATCCTAGATATTTGGCTTGAACATTTGAGTAATGCCATTTACTAAGATTGGAATTATAGGGGAAGAACTTTGCTCTGGGGTTGGGATCACAAGTAAAAATTTGACATTTAGCCAAGCTGTCATTTTTTGTTTGAACTTTTATTTAACGAAATAGTGTAGAGATTAGAAAGAAGTATTAGGATAAGAAAGAAAAAAATAGCAGATGCATGACTTTAAAAAATTCTCTTTCACCAGCATATGGAACTTGTCACATGACCTAGAAGTTATTTGACTAAAATGTAAAGATCTAACAGCATATGATACAAGACAATAAAAATCAGCATTGACCGACCAATGTAGGTTGTACATACCCTCAAACTGTCTCTTTTGAGACAGGGTCTCTCCAAGTTGCTTAAAGCCTCACTAACTTGCCAAGGCTTGCTTTGAACTTGCTATCCTCCTGCCTCAGCCTCCCGAGCAGACGGGATTACAGGCATGCACCAACATGCCCAACTACACCCTCAAATTTAACAACTCTTGATATTGTAGACTTCATTGAAGTATGCATATCAACCATTTGTCAGTGTGCCACTGAAATGGGGAAACAATTTTATTAGCCTCAGTGTGGCAATGAGCACATAATGTAAAAAATATGTTCTCCTTCCCTTGATCTCTTAAAAGAATTTTAATAACATTTTATTAAAAATCCACAACTTAATATTGCCTTATAAATTAAGGAACTCTCTTTTATACTTTTTTAATGACTGAGTAACCCTTTGCAAATAGATCTTCTTTAGTCACATTCAAAGCTGAAAAAAGTGCCTCTCATATTTTGTCTTGTTCATCAGGAATGAGAACCTGTTCCCAGATGTTAACTCGTTCTTCCCATTTCCTCAACAGCAGTTTTAAACCATTGAAGGGATGTGATACAGTTGTCTGAAAGCCATGCCCTTCAGTTATAGAGTTTTAACCCTTTTTAAAAAGGTAACCTTTTTGTGTGCTTGGACTTTTTGGTTATGTCTTCACAACTTGAAGCAAGGTTGTCTGCTTTGGCAGCCTGGTTTTACTTTCGTTTTGTATATGGTGGGAAATACAACAATAGTAAGAAAAACCAGAGTTAGGAAAGGACAAATTTGGTGTTATACTTCAAAAATATAAATTAGGATGACTCTTATAGTCCCATAAACTTAGATACTCTAGAAAGTACTTTAGAATGTTCCAAAATCATTATTGAAATATTTGAGGATCTTAAATTTTTTGGTAATTATCAGCTTGCTTTTGCGAACATCAAATTATAGGCCAATCCAGTTTCCCCTATGGCAAATCGACAGACCAGTTAGATTGAGTAGATGAGATGTTTGCATTTATATGTTGACTCTAGTAAAGCTATCCATTGTCTCTTTTATGGTCTGATGATCAATAAGGAGGGAACTGAATGAATGATAAGACAAGGAGAGAAGACTTTGATAAGAAACAGCTTTTACAGTGAAGTAGAGAAAAATCAAAATATATAGCAAAATGAAGTAGATGAATATCTCTAGGTTTATTTATACTCATGTTGTCATAACCTAAAAATAAAAAAAAATTAAATATCATCTTAAATGGACTCAGGTTTGCATTTTCTGTTTTGTCTGCCTGTTTGGTGTTTTGGAAAGTCCCTGAATTTTTTTGTCCTCATGTTGCTTTTTAAAAGCTTCTGCCAGCCAAGGTCCTGTCATCATTCTTTTGCTATTTTTACATATATGGACTGTATTCTATTTTGCTTTTATAAATCATAATTCTTCCAAATAAAATAGCATTATTTCAACATAATACTTTTATTACTCTTCAAATTAGAGTAACTGTCTTACCAGAATAAAAAGAAACATTAGTAGAAAAAGAAATTTAGTGATTGAGATTATTCATCAGAGTTCATAAAATTAGATAAAACATGAACATTCTATTTAGTTATTCTTTACTCCTCCTGCACTAATTAGACTTTGACCTCTTTGAGATGACCAACAGTGACATTGAGGCTCTTTTCCAGTGGTAATAAAATTCACTTTTAAGTGTACAAAAGCTGTGATAGGAATTTACGTGTAAACCTGCTTAATAAACCAATGAATATCACTAGCAAAACGAATACTTAGCTTCCAAAAATGCATTCGTAAGAATTCTCAACAGTGGCCATCTATCAAGAGTATTTGGAACAACTAACACTACCTTGGGCACTATAAGAGGTTGTAGATATGTAGAATCGTATGAATTCCTACCCATATGAGTTTACAGTTCAAGGAAAATGCTGATTTTAACTTCTAAAATACTAAGCAGCCAGCAACAAGGAAATGAATAGAATAATTGAGAAGAGAGGTAGGTCAGAAAGGGATTTCAGCCTAAAGAAGGAAAAGGAGGTGAGGGAAGCAGCTGTGAAAGGGTTAAAAAGAAAACTTAATGTAAAAGGTAGAAAGAAATAATTAAGGATTATCAAAACCTGTTCACTGCCAGCATTTTTATATATGGAATTCATCACCAAGAACTGATGAGACTTAAATCCTGTAGCATTATTTTTGGCTTTTCTCAGAGTATATGAACTGGAGTTTACAGATTCATTTCTGGACTCCAAAGGAATAAAAATTTTAAATTTCCTTTTATGAACCACAGATTATACCACATTTCTTATATTTACAACTCATGAATAAAATTTATTTTTAAGAATTGGATATATCATTATGCATTAGGCATCCATGTACACAGTAGCATTTACTGACAATCTTCTGTATCTAAGTACTACACCAAAACAGGAACCTTCAAGGAGAGCTTCCTGAACAATGAATTTTGAACTAAATTTGAAGGACTTATTGAGTTGTCAAGCAGGAAGGTTAAGTATTCCATGGGGCGGGTAGAATGTGACCTGAGCAAAGCTAAGGAAGTTTTAATAAGAGAATAAAAACCCATCTTATTGTAAACAGCAGAGAGATCAGTAGAATAGAGGGAAGGGAACAAGGAGAGAGAGAAGTGAAGGGAAAAGGGAAATACTGGGGACTGAATTTGAGCAAATTATATTCTATGCTTTTTTAATTATGTAAAGATTAATCCTAATGTTATATATAATTAAAAAGAAACAATAAAAATCAAAAATTAATCTTATCGATTTAGTTAAAACCTGTCATTATTTAGAAGATTGCAATGATCATCTTTAGAATGGCCTGTTTACCTGAATTTAATAATAAATCTCCTTTGCTTTGTCAAATGAGCCAGAACAAGTATTGTTCATTTCATGTTCTTATAAGAATGACTATAGCAATATGCATTTTCATATTTTAATGAATTTTTAAAAGTTGACCCAAGTGCCAAGAAGCTTGGACTAAAGAAAAATGCAGCATACTCATTTTTCCTTCATTAAGTTCCATAGTATAAAAGGTGCACCCAGTTTCTTATGAACAGCCTTTTTTTAAAAAATCATCCTGATTTCTCATTATCAAAGTGGGTAATATACCTTCCATATGTCATCTATGTGAAATAACTGTATGTACTCTGATAAGATGTAGATGAAAGAATCCATGAGTCTACATTTATTAAAATGGAGGCTGAAGTTTTTAAAAGATCCCTACCTAGGTATCTTGTGTAATCTTATATCAGGATTGTATCTCCATTTCAGTTTGTATGACACTACCTGTTTTGAATAGGATAAAGACTCATTGTTACTGTCAGGCCTGTTTTCAAACTAAATATTCATCTAGTCCTTTGTGGCTGCCATTTTTATCAGACATTCAGAACAGCTTCCCTTTGCTGATCTACCATTTTCCTGCAAATCACTGTTTCACTTGTATGATTTATAGCGAGACAAGCTTAGACCTGGCTGCCTTTCTCTCAGTAACACAGAAAAGAAATGTCTCTGGTGCCTGTGCTGCAGTGAAAGTTGATTCATGTGTAAATTATCACTTGGCCTTTATTTGCTTGGCCTGTGGAGAGTACACATGCAGATAAAAGGCTCGATAGGTCAGGGCTCAGTACGTGCAGGTTTCTCCAGTGGCCTCTGTGACAGTGTTAGAATTGTCACAGATTATCAGACACGCTATGATGTCTTATCATTACTTATTTGCAGTGTTTTGTGTAAAATAAACTCTAACATGGAAATGCTTCTGTAGTAATAGAGGACCATGTACCTGGCCCCTGTTTGTTTTATCAGCTCATATTCTAAATAATAAAACTTGGTTTGGGTTTTCTTGATGTTCTAGCTGATATCTTTACCATTTCTGCCATCAGTGTTTGTATCTCCAGTCTGTCTCCTTTTCTTCTACATAGTGCTTTAGTTTCTTCAAACTTGATTATGGTCCAAAGTTGTGAACCTTAGGTACCACCCTAGTAACATGTTCTATTAATCAGGGTAAATGTAAAATGCTCTTTGGGGTAAGTGTAATAGCTTCTAGACACTGGAAATTAGATGTTATATAAGCCACAAAATCTGTTATCTGTGCCTCGATTGGTTTTCTTTAAAATGGATTTTAACATGGATTCATTATTAACTTCACTACTGAAATGAGTAAACAGGGGTTTAGGTATTTTCAGTAATCAGCTCTGTAGGAGTAATAGCTAAATCTGTATTCATAAGATAAATTCCCACATATATATGACACTAAGAAATGCATTAATAACTTTCTAAATTTTTGCCTTCCAACACTTTTATTAAGGTCTTAAAATATTTGTCCTGAGGGTAGAGATGATATATCTATTCATGCAACTTTTATTTATTTATTTTTATAATTCATATTGTGTATATTAATCATCACATTACGATTCATGTTATTTTTTATAAAGAATGTTAGAAACCAAGGGGATATGTTTTATAACACCTTACTAAATTGATGTTTATCAGAACACTGTTGATACATGACCCCTTTAGTAAGCTTTCATCTTATTGTAGTGAAATTAAATTAGTTTTAAATACTGCAGTTAGTATTATAAAATACCACCTTCATTTTTTTCAAAAATAAATTTTTACTGTTGGAGAAATTATGTCTGGAAATAAATGCCTTTCACTGGGTCAAAAAACATGATTTTTCTCATTGCAACTTTTGATATTCCATTAGGGGAAAAAAAAAACTTTATTTAGAGTATACTTGTAATTAACCATATATAAATTACCTTTAGCTAATCATCATCAAGGCCTAAATCTTCCTTTCCTTTTTCTTTCTCTCTGCTCGTCTCTCACCACTGAAACCCAGCTGAGATGTCCCAAAAGAGGATAGTCCCACTTCCTTGTCATAAATGCTCTTAAAGAAGATTTCCCTGCAGAGTCCATCCCACAGCCTTCCTTTCTGTTCCATGTGGAGCAAGGGAGAGATTCAACCTACTGATCCTCTTCTCCACCTGGTTAAAATAGCTTCTCTTCTCATTCTCTCCCGATTTTCTTTCTCAACACTTTCTAGGCTAAATAATTTACTAAGTTTAGCCCAAATGGAAGGAAAAATCAGGAGGAAACTTCTTGGTTTCTTTCAGAGGAAGGGAAATGTTAGCTCAGCTGTCTTACTCTTTGGTCTCAAAATAGAAACTTTATATAAAAGTTCATATTGTTAGCCAGGCACGGTGGTGCACACCTGTAATCCCAGCACTTTGGGAGGCTGAGACAGGAGAATCGCGAGTTCAAAACTAGCCTCAGCAATGGTGAGGCCCTAAGCAACTCAGTGAGAACCTGTCTCTAAATAGAATACAAAATAGTGTTGGGAATGTGGCTCAGTGGTCGAGTACCCCTGAGTTCAATCCTCGGTACCAAAAAAAAAGAATTCATATTATTAGCCTATAAAAAGAGTTTGGCACAGATAACCCAATTATTTTATTATTTCATTAACTCCAGTTTGTATATTTTGGTTTCAACCATGGAAGAGACTGAAGTAAAACACAGTTGAAGAAAACAGATTAACAGAATAAAATAGTGGTTATTTGGGTTTGAATTTTTCCCCTCCAAAACTCAGGTATTGCCAGTAGAATGCACTGAAAGGTAGGCGTCTGAGAAGGTAATTGAGTTATGATCATGGGGCCCTTGTGGATATAATTAGGGGCCCTTATGAAAGGGCTTGAAGAGAGAGTTCACCCCTCATCCTTTCCTACCTTCAGCCATATGGAGACACAGTGTTTCTCCCCTTTGGAGAATGCTGCCTTCCCCAGACAACCAAATCTGCGGGCACCTTGACCTGGGACTTCTCAGCCTCCAGAACTGTGAGAATGCATTTCTGTTTTTTATAAATTAGCTAAGTCTCAGGTATTTTGAGCAGCACAAAACAGATTAAAACGGTAGGGTAACTTGGGGCTGGGGCTGTGGCTCAGTGGTGGAGCGCTTGCCTTGCATGCGTGAGTCACTGGGTTCGATCCTCAGCACCACATACAAATAAATAAATAAAATAAAGATACTACATCCATCTACAACTAAAAAAAATATATATAAAAAAAACAGTAGGGTAACTAGAAAGATGAACTTGTGAAACAGTAGACTTATATAACCCCAATTCTCATCTATCTACTCAGTGGTCTGCTTGAAGGAGTTGGTTAGAGAGGTAGAAAACAGATAGTGGGGATTATCATCTCCTTGTTCCTCACACACATGAAGGATTGTGAAGAAGTCATTTAATTCTGCTTGTACATTGGTATAATCGATGTCTTATTAAAGACATTTAATAGGTGCGTATGTGTTTTAAAATATATTTCATGTATGTGTATATTTTAGTATATAACATACAAATATGACATCTGAATGTATCAACAGTTGTGGCAATTTCCCTAAGAATATATCTTATGCATCTGTGTTGAGATAGACTTGCTGTAATTATGACAATTAAAGACTTTTAAAAGTAATAAAACAGATTTGTTTTTATATATCATAATGTATTTATCCTGGTAGTTGAACTCAATACAATATCTCCCTTTGAGTTTACTTTTATCTGATATAGGATGACCTGTTTCAGTGGAGCCTTTTTGCCTACATGGAACAGACTCACTCATCTAAACTCAACCCCTAATATTTACAGTGAGTTTATAGTTAGTATCCTAAACAAGATTCTTTCAGAAAGTACTAAGACTGGATTCTCTACTAAAATTTTAATTTAAACCATCTGGACTTTATAATTTACTCTAATTTGAAATGAATCCAATATGGGTAGTTATGAGGTAGTCATCATCTTCTGATTGAAAAGTCATTGAAAATTAATATTACTTTACAAAAAACCTACTCTTATTCATGAGACATATGTTATTTTTCTAGAGAGACCTATTTTTCTCTTACCACATACTAACCAGCTTACTCTGCTTCCTCTTTTTTCCCTTTTTTTTTTAAACTGGCCATATCCCCAGCCAGTTTCATTTTTTATTTTGAGACAGTGCCTCCCTAAGTTGTTTAGGGCCTTGCTAAGTTGCTGAGGCTGGCCTTGAACTTGCAATCCTCCTGCCTCAGGCTTCCAAGTCTCAGGGATTACAGGCATACACTACTGTACCCAACCACCTACTTCCTCTTTCTGCCCACTTAGAACTTGGGAAATGCATGGGCCTCAGGTCTCTCTCTGACTTTACTCTTGACTTTTCAGCTGTAATCCCCCACCAATCTCTTGTTTTCTTTCATTCAAATTCTTAATATTAATTTTTTAATTTTTTTGCCCTAGATTGTAGTGATGGCTCTATAGATTGGCTATAATCAATTTAGTGTCTATCCCTGATTCCATCAGCTCTGGATGAGAGGTTTAAAGTCATGTGAAACAATAGTTGGTCCCTTACTCTCATCCCTGAAATAGGTCTGTATACAATATAGCTTTATTAGAAGGAGTAGCAAGTGAGCAGGTATTATGATCCACACCTCTGGAATATAACCTATCTTAAATCACTATCCTTAGTTTGGGGTATCAAACTGTTAACATCTCCCTTGCTAAATGTCGCTTCCTCGAGGAAGTCCCCACCTAGACTCTATATATGCTCCTAGCATAAACTCTTATAATACTCCATATTTTCAACATAAACTCATCTTATATCTCTATATCACCATAAAGCTCATAACCAGTTTCATAATTACTTATGCAATGTCACTGTTTTCTCACAAACTCTAAGATCTGATGAAATAGGGACCACATCTTTCTCCACTCATCATTCTGTCATCTGTGTTTGACGTAGTACCTGGCCTATCATCAGTGTCCAAACATTTTTTGTTATTTAGTTAATAAGTACCTTAAACCTATAAGAGTCAAATGGTTTAAATTTGATTAAAATATCCCCATTTCTGACAGTGACATTATTACTATGTATCACACAAGGCAGACTGACTAATCCCTCTCTCCAGTACCATGGAAATCATCATGTTTTTCTGGTTCTTCTCTTCTATCTGTAATGTCTTCCTTTATTCCCACTACCACATCTTACTCCAATCTTTTTCACCTTTAACTGGTTTCATTGTCTGTAATCACTTCTCTGCTATTATATGCTACACATCTTCCTAAAAAAATAAGATTTTTGCCTCTTTCTCCATGTAAAAAACTCATTTGCCCCCACTCCCACTTCTACTTAAAGAATGAAATCCAAACTTTAATGTCCTTCACAGTCTTGTTCATGCCAAATCTCTAGTTAGGTCTCCTACTACTGTCCTTAGTGAACTCTTATTCTACCCAAACAAGTCTAATTCTATTCTCCAAATAATTATAAGCATGTCTATCCACACTTTGGTCACTTACCTTCTTCTTTCCCCATACTTAACCATTCCTACTCTTCCTTCAAAATTCACCTCAAGTTCTATTTTTTTTTCATAAAACTGTCTTCATTGTGCAGTCTCTATAATCACTTCTTCTAAAGTTAGAGGAACTATTACCTCTGCCATTCAGCTGCCCTTTAACATAAGCTGCTTACAATATCTATCTTTATCATTTGTATTATGATGATGAAGACTATAAACTGCAATCCTACTGCCTAGGCTTATATCCTGCCTCCACAAATTACCACCTGGGTAGCTAAATAAGTACTTGGTCCCTGTGGATTTTAGTTGTATCATGTATGTCATCTCTAAAATAGTGGCAATAATAACATGTGGGAGAATTCAGTGTAGTCATGCTTCTAATACATAGTGCTGAATAAAATTTTTTCTATAAAATTATTTTCATATTTTTGATTAATCAACTTTTTTTTTTTGGTACTGGGGATTGAACTCAGGGGTACTCGACCCCTGAGGCACATCCCCAGCCCCAGCCCTGTTTTGTGTTTTATGTAGAGACAGGGTCTCACTGAGTTGCTTAGTGCCTCACCTTTGCTGAGGATGGCTTTGAACTTGCGATTCTCCTGTCTCAGCCTCCCAAAGTGCTAGGATTACAGGCATGCGCCACCATGCCCAGCTTTGATCAATCAACTTTTTAAAAATACCTGTTATATGCTTGATACTGTATAAAGCAGCTAAAATGAAGACTTCAGTTAGCAAAGAAAGTAATTTGTATCCTATTTCCCAACTAGAGTATTAAGATCTTTGAAGTTCATTCTTTCGATCCATACATATTTACTGAATATCTGCTATCTCAAAACCCTGTGCCAGGCATAAAGAATTATAGGGAGGCAAAATGGATTTCAGGGTGGGTTTTGAAAGAAGAGTAAGAATACTTAAGTTCTGAGGAAGCAGGAAGATATTAACAAATAAGTGGATAGATTTGTTTATTATATATGGGGGAGAAGGATTAGATTCCCTTGTATAGAATGAGAGTCTTTAACCTTCGGGACCATTATAACTAAACCCCCCATCATTGTGCCTTGCACATGGTGAGAACTCTCTAAACGTTTATTGGCATCAGTGAGCATGGTGGTGATGACGAAGACTTTAGAGCACCACAATTTCCAGCCTCCCTTTAGAGCTGTTAACTTTGTTTGGCTTCTTCATTTCTTCATTTTCTACTGAATGAATGCCAGAAAGTCTTTTTCAATTTTTTTTCTGTCTGATGAAGATTTAGATAATGTCTGCTTCTTTTGGTAACTAAATATCCCCCAAACTCAGTTTCATGCTTCAGTGAGAAGATATTATGGTATTGCCAATGGAAACCACTTCACATTTGGGCAACATCATGATGTCTAAATGGCTCAGATTCAAGTTTCAGTATAGATCCTGGTTCCTGCACATTTGCTGTCAAAAACCACTTTATAGGAGCCAAACTGTGGAATCCTTCCAAGTGTTAGGCACTATTAGAAGTACCATTAAAGTACTGCAGAGTTTCAAAAGATTATGAATTTCTGATTTTTTTAAGCATAGCATATTCTATGATACTTCCATGAAATTTTAATCTGCCTCTTGTTTCTGTCATGAGGCTAAAGGTAATTGAAATCCTCATTTTTATACATCATCCAGGTTTTAGAGAGAACTCCAAGTTGGAACTTATATAAAAATTTTATTCTATTGTATATGTTAGTGAATATATAGAACAAGTTTGGTTTTCAAATTCAACTGTGAAATAGAACTTAAGACATAATTGTTTGTGGGGTTTGTTTTATTTTGGGTTTTGCTGTATATCTTAGTCTCTTCCCCATGCCATGTCCCTCTCTACTTCCTCTGGTCAGCCTGCAGGAAAAGATACAAGTAAGACATTAAAATATAGTTTTTATAAGATCAGAAATTATTTAGTGATAAGATAATTGGCTATCAGCCTGTGATACAATTATATTAATTTAGCATAATATTTCTCTCTGAGCTTCCTTAAAATCAAGGCAAAAAATGGAATAATGACTCATCTGAAAAGATAGTTTCTTTATAATAAATTCCAAAGAGATTATCACATATATTTATTTACAAATAAATGATTGTTTGTGAAATGATTTTAGTGTCCTCCATCAGAATATAAACTCCTTTAAGTCGGTGGTTGCATCTGTTTCGTTAACCTTGATATCTCCAATTCCAAGAATCAATGTTAGTTGAATGAAAATGAAAGAAAATCACATGGATCCTTATCCAAGAAACATGGACTTACATAAAGTAAGTCTTTTGGTGAAAGACTTACTGTCTTTCACCAAAGCATATATAAAATGCAGTTATCATTCTTTATGTTGTTAATTCTTTATGTCAATGATCACTAAAAGGGCTGGGGTTGTGGCTCAGTGGTAGAGTGCTTACCTTGCATGTGTGAGGCACTGGGCTCAATCCTCAGGACCACATAACAAAATTAATAAATAAAATAAAAGTATTGTGTCCATCTACAACTAAAAGAAAAAATGATCACTAAAAGCCTGTAGCATAGTATTAAATTATCACTTAGTGACAGGCTCACTTGGGGTATCATGCTGATTTTTATTTTAACTTACTAATAATTTTATATGACCAAAATGTGAAAATATAGAAAATGGATAATTTAAATGTGCTTTAAACTCTCCTCTTAAATATAATTGTGTTAACCACATTTTAGGCAAAGAGCTGATATTTGAAAATTTAAGGCTAAGACATCTGCTGTGGATTTTGTGACCATATCTTATATATTTGACTTACAGAGATAACAGACAAGCTAAGTAAAGTTGATGTCCATTAGAAACATAAGAAACCTAACTTAAAATCTTATAGAAGGCTATTCAACCTTCATGAAAAAAAAAATTGTAGGTAACCTATTTATCTAACTAATAAAAATAAGAAGCATTGTTTTAAAGAAAATATTGCCCATTATTGAGCAAATGTACTAGTATTGTTTTAATAGGGGAGTCTCTATATTGTTTTGCTCTACCACAGATACTATAGGTTGGAAACATAGTCTGCGGATTAAATCAGACAATGTGTAATGCAATGCCATTTTCATTATAGGCAGAATTTATGCATATGAATGTAACACTGAAATTTCATTTTAATGACACCATAAAGAACAGTTTGGAATAAGGCAGGTACAACTTGGATCCTTCCATCAGGCATTATTACTGTAATTTCCTCAAGACATGACCTATGTTCTGTTTTTCTTTATATGCCAACTACTTAACAGTATCTGACATAGACAAGGCACTCAGGAATGTTTGAATTGAAATTAACTAAGCTCTTGTAAGATTATCACACAATCTGCTATTCTTCAGAACAGGACTGAATTTGGACTATAAAGTACAGATTTTTTAAACTTACTAAACATCTCTGTTGGGACATATTCATTTTGCAATATATTTTGTTTACTGATAAAATATAGGATATATCAATGAAAGATCAAATACGATAGCTGTCTACTGTCCAGTTTCCCTACCAACTCAGGCCAGTATCCTGATGCATTGCTCTTGCCAACAGAAACTGTATCCCAGTTTTCCCACTTTTTGTGCAGTCTTTCAAAGAATAATCACAGATGCTAACAAATTCAGAAAGGAAGCAAATTGGTTGGGAGTTTGCTACTATTCTCTGTGGTCTGAGGAAGGCCAAGCCTCTGTGGTATTGATATTCTATTCATCTTATCTCAAGTCTACAGATATTGAAGAGTGCCAACCTACTTCTGTGTACAATTCTCAATCTTCTCTCTGGCATATGGAAATCTCACTCTTTACAGAGGCTCATCTACCACATCCGCAGTTCACACTTTTTGAGGCAGGACACATGCACACAACCAACTCCTGGCAAGAAGTGAGCATAGCATGAAAAAATAAAAGACATACAGAGGCTCTGACCTGAGGAAGCTTTAGCCAACTGATATATATCCCTGGTAACCCCTTATGGAAACAGAAGCCTCCCCCATATTATTTTTACCACATAAATGATTATGCAAAGCTGCATGCCAAACAAATTTTAGAAATCTGCCTCATAGTTGTTATAGGTAGCATTGGTCTATCCTTTGTTTGAGGGAAACAAAAGAAAAGTGTAGTGTTGCTTCTGTGTTTGTTTCTTTTTAAAATCTATTTAAATGTGAAGATATGTTAAAAATCAAAATAATGAACTATGTCTTAATTCTTCCTTTTACTATATGTTTCAAAAATAAATCTGAATAGTACATAAATGCTTAAAATTATTTCTACGGAGTATAAATAGCTCTTTTTAGCACATGTCCTATTAAGACAGAAGCCAAAAAGTAGCATTGAATTCAGTTTTAACCAAATAAACAGTTAAAATTGTGTTTATTTCTTGAAGCTTTTAACAATCATCTTTTTTATGATCAGCTCACTCAAATGATTGAGCTACTGAGAATAACAGGCTTATCTGTAAGTTAGAAGCAAAATGTGTATTATTTTGTCATTTTTAGTATTTGGAAGTTAGCACCTACATCTTTCGAAAAACATTTGAAGAATTTTGAATTTTTTATTTTTTCATGATGATATATTCTTTTCTCTGGAAAACATAACATTTGAAGTTAACTATTTATCTCAGAAAATGTCTGTTATTCATTTCTAATTCAATTCAACATTTATTGAGCTCCCAATATTTTAGAAGATATTATCAGTCAGTCACTGGATGTGCATCACATGCTACTATTGCATGAGGCACTACTGTTCTTGCTGAGGGGGGCATACAGCAACAGACTCAGCAGAGTTCTTGCCCTTAAGGAGCTTACATTTTTGTCAGAGGAGATGGACAATAAACATGACAGCTGTTAAGTAGATTCCCAAACAAATGAATAATTTCATATATTAGAAAATGGCATGACAGACATTTAACAGGATAGTGGAATGAAGAGTGGCTGGGGCTGGAAGTGAAGAAATTGAGCAGTGTTTCTTCTCTAGCTAAGGGTGTCATGTGTGGCCTCTACATTTCTTTTTTCACTTTGGTCTAGTTCTACTGCTGCCATCCTTCATTTAACTACAAGAAAACACCATATTCTCTTTGCACTACAGAGTAATATAAGATCACTGACTGAGTTGTTTTCTCCAGAAGTAAAGCAAATATACTAGTCCCCACAGATTTCTTGCCCCTCCCCTTGTACTTTAAAACTCCCCTATCTAGTTTTAAAAGGTGAAACTTGCTACCTGTTTGCCACCACCATTTATGCACTGTGGTATTTCCTAAGCCATGGAAAGGGACTCAGATGCTGGGCAGCAGGGAAAAACAAAGCATAAGTGACCAATATACACCACAAATAGAGAAGGTGGCACAAGGATTAAAGACTCAAATATAATGAGAAAATGAGGAAAATAGATGGATATTAGGCAAAGCATAAAGTTTTCTGTTACTGGGATATTATAACTATAAAGCTATCCTATAAAATGGTGAAAATCAGTTTCCAATTTATATGTACATAGTCAGTTATATGCAAATGATAACTAACTAAAGAAACAAGCTCTTAAGGATGGTCTATCTAGAGAATAAAAAGCACAAAAATCCCTTCTATCTGAAGTTGGCAATTAGTATTTCCACTTGGATGTTGCTTTAATTTGTAAAATACTTTCACATATATAACCTTGGAGTCCTCAAGAACAATAATGTGAAATGCATATTATTGTCTTAATTTTGCTCGTGAAGAAATGGAAATTCAACAAAGTGATTTACACAGAATTTCTCACCCAGAAGTTTTATCTATAAATATAGTTTGCTTTCCTCTACCCTACAGCTACCAATATGTATTTTCAAGAGAAACTAGACACAAAATGAAGTCATCAGAGATGTAATAGGATTTTGAATCTGAAGCTATGACTTAAGATATCAGTGAGAAAGTAATAAGACTGTTTTTTGGCAAGAGAAGGTTATTGGGATAAGAACAGAAAAAAAAAAAATGGTTCTCAGATTAAGAAAACTGATCTCAGAAAACTGATCAATGATTTTCAAAAGGAAAATTTCCAGACAGTAAAGTAAAGCTTCATACATGTCAAAGAGGGATTGGATAAAGAAAATTGAAGGGACCTCCTTCCCAGGATGTATGTATTCAAATAACTTGATAAACAAATAGGCATAAACAGTACCAAATTACAAT
The DNA here is from genome assembly GCA_004024805.1 of Geosciurus inauris. NCBI lineage: Eukaryota > Metazoa > Chordata > Mammalia > Rodentia > Sciuridae > Geosciurus > Geosciurus inauris. The sequence goes on from PVHX01007904.1 coordinate 23,434, forward strand.
TACATAGGAGTTAGAATTTCTGGTGTGCTTTTGCTCAGTAGGGTGACTACAGTAAAAGTAATGTACTGTACATTTCAAAAAAGCTTTGAAAAATAGCTTAAAAGTTTTCATCATAAATAAATGAAAGAGGCTGGAGTTGTGGCTTGGTGGTAGAGCGCTTGCCTAGCATGCATGAGGCACTGGGTTCAATTCTCAGCACCACATATAAATAAGTAAAGGTTCATCAACAACTAAAAAATATATAAATAAATAAATGGAAATTTTGAGGCGATGACTATGTTTAACCTAATTTAAACATTACACAATGTATGAATGTATCAAAACATTGTATGGAACCCCATTAATATGTGCAATTTTATGTTTTTATGTATCCATTTAGAAGTAAATTTTAAAAGATGATTTAGTAGGGAGATTATTAGAGAAGAGGAAGGTGACTGGCAGAGGCAAAAGAGGATAGATATGATCAAATTATGTTTTGTTTGTACAAATGTGCCACAGTGACACCCATTATTCTATATTGCATTAATAAGAGAAAAAAAGATTCAATAGGTAGACAAAATAAGTAATAAATTTGGGAAACCTCAGCATATTAAAAGGGACAAGGACAATATCATATAATGATATCAAAGAGGAAAATACACACTTTATGTGATATTTCAACAACTACACATTCTATACTATTTCTGAGGCTGCGAGGTAACTCAATGCTAGAACCGTGCTTAGCATCCCCAGCATAAGAAAAGAAAGGAAGGGAGGGAGGGAAGACATTTCTGTAATATGTTGAGAAGGGAAGCACAGATATAACATAAAGAAGATATTTCAAGCTAAAGAAAGAAAGGATATAGTAAAAGTAATTAATGCTTTCATAGCTTCTTCATTAACGTATGGTATGATGTTCATAACAGTAAAATGAAGATAGAAAGGACTGCAGGCTTCATTGTAGAGAAAGTTCAAATTTCAACTCTTATACAAGGCCTTTGCTGGTGACCCCCAGAGAACTAGATGTCATTAAGCATTTCAAGGTCATTACCATAGAAAACTATGACAGTTTTCTTTTATCCTGTTTTCTGATTTTCTGAATACCATAAACATGGTACAATTATTAAAAAACATATAGTTCATCTGATAATTTTGCTAAATTTGTTCAACCAGTTGCCTAAAGATTCCTCAACATAATGTTTTACCAATTCTGACATCAACTGATATAATAATAGATGATAGAAATTCAGATCATTTTTTCATATAAGCAATAGTACCCTAACAGATGGTTAAGTATGTTACTAAAATTACCATTTTTATTATTAAAAATTAGTTTAAATCAGTGGTTTTAAATTAATGTAAGCATTTCAACTTTGAGAGGCCAATACTAATAAGAATTACTTCTGTTTCCTTTTGTAAAACCAAGGAAAAATGGAAGATTGATTCATTTAGTCCTTCCATAGCAGGATCCTCTAAATTAAAAGTTATTTGAAACTTCTTTAAGGACACTTTAGTACCAGATTATATTTGAACTTGAAGTACTTTGTGCATCAACTCAAAAAGTACTGTATTGTCTCCTTTTATTCTCAGAAAACATTAGGTACATGGCCCGGTTTTGTAACTTCATTGTCATAAATCTTCTTAAAGTGTCATATAATTTAAATTATTATTATATACCCATTAGTTCTGCTGCCTTGAGATGTAATGACTCATATTAGTAGTCTATATAATAAAAAGAGTTGATGAACTTTTGCTGGACTGTCCTTTTGGGACTATAATTTTCAACATTCTCTGGAAGCTTTGCAATCATTGTATGATAAAATGTTCTTACACTGTCTTTATCGTTGACAAGTTCACCCCCAACTCTGTTACCTGTAAATGTTGAACCTAACCATGTTGATCTAACAAGTTCTTTACTTGAAGACTCACCAAGGGTACATGTTCAGAATGTCACCATATTATAAGCAAATAAGATTATTTTTTAATCTTATTAAACTTGATTTTAGACTGGTTTCTGCAAATCAAAAATAGGTACATCTTTTCAAGATAGAGTTACTAAACACCATTTCATTATTGTAGACATATTATTTTGCTGAATTTTAATCATTCAAGACTGCATGGGGGGAAAAGAATGTTATAGGCTGGTTAGCATAGTTTCTAGTATTTTCAGAAGGATTTAATTCTTGGATAGGCCAATAATTTTTCATAAGGCTGAAGAAAATATCTCCTAGGGCAATGAGTTTTATTAAAAGATATAAATGGAATATTACTATATTTAATTATAAGTATGATACCTTTGTTATTATTTTTGTATAAGGTATAATACCTTTTGGTTAGTTTCTTTTGTAGATATAAATTTTACATATAGCCAAATGATCAGATCTTTAGTTTTTAAATTGTTGAGTTTTAAAAATTGTATATTCCCATGCCTCAGTCTATTTTGTGTTGCTATAATGGAATATATAGACTAGGTAATTTATTACCAGCAGAAACTTATTGGCTCACACTTCTGGAGGATGGGAAGTCCAAGACTGAGGGACTGGTGAGGGTCTTTGCTATGTTATCCTCTGGCAAAAAGGCAAACAGCAAGAGAGAGCAAGAGCTTCAACTTGCTGCCTCAAGCCCTTTTGTAACTGGCATTAATCTGTTGATGGTGATAAATCTAAATACCTCCCATTAGGTCCTACCTTCTAACACTGTTGTAACAGTAATTAAGTTTTCAACACTGTCTTTTTGGGGGATACATTCAAACCCTAGCAACCCATTTTAAGCACCATCTGAATGAATATCTGGAACATTTCTATCACCCCCAAAATTTTCTTCTTAGCTCTTTTTAGTTAGTTCTCCTTCCAATTCTCCACTCTACCCTGCAACCTCTAATTTGTCTCCATAGATTTTTTTTGGCTGTTCTTTTTTATATATATAATTATTAATATGTGTTAATTTTACAGAATAATGGATTTCATACAGGTGTGTAAGGTGCTTTGATTGGGATATTTCCATACAGGTGTGTAAGGTGCTTTGATTGTATCTGCCCTGCTTAATGCCCCCCTCCCTTTGATTCCTTTCCCCTTCCCTAATATCTCCCCTTATGCTTTCATGTTGTCTTTTTTTTCATATGTTTTTAGATTTCATATATGAGAAAAAATATGATACTTGTCTTTTTACATCTACTTATTTCACTTAACATGATGTCCTCTAGTTCCATGAATTTTCTTGAAAGGATATAATTTCACTCTTTCAGTGGCTGAATAATACCCCATTGTGTATATTTTACCACATTTTATTTATCCATGTATTTGCTGATTTCATATCTTGACTGTTGTGAATAGTACTGCAGTAAACATGGGCATGCAGGTATCCTTAATATATGCTGACATCGATTATTTGGGGTATATACCTAGATAGCTGGATCATATGATAATTCTATTTTTTGTTTTTGGAGGAAATGCCATACTGTTTTCCATAGTGCCTATACTGATTTAAATTCCAAAAAAAAAAAAAAAAAAAAAGTACATCAGGGCTCATTTCCCCCCACATCTTTGACAGCATTTTTTTTTCTTGATAATAGCCATTCTGAAGGGGCTAGATGGAATCTCAGTATAGTTTGGATTTTCATTCCCCTGATGACTAAAGATGTTGGATATTTTTTCATGTATTTATTGGACATTTGTGTTGCTTCTTTTAACAAGTGTATGTTCAGCTCATTTGCCAATTCATTGATTGGATTACTTGTTCTTTTGGTGTTGGATTTTTTGCATTCTGTGTGTGTTATGGTTTGCACGTGAGGTGTCCCCCCAAAACTCACAAGTGAGATAGTGCAAGAAGGTTTGGAGAAGTGACTGGGTTATGGCCTTAACCTAATTAGTGAATTAATCCCTAATGGGATTAACTGAGTATAACTGGAGGCTGGTGGGATGTGGCTGGAAAAAGTGGTTCATTGGCGGCTTGGCTATGGGGTATATATTTTGTATCTGAAGAGTGGAGTCTCTCTCTGCTTTCTTATCACCATGTGAGCTTCTTCCCTCTGCCACACACTCCACCATGATATTCAGCTTCACCTCAAACCTGAGGAATGGAGTCAGCCTTCTGTGGACTAAGACCACTGACATTGTAAGCCCTTGAATAAACTTTTCCTCCTCTACAGTTGTTCTGGTCAGGTCTTTAAGTCACAGCAGCAAAAAAGCTGACCAAAACAATATATATTCTAGATATCAATTTTCTGTCAGATAAACAACTGGCAAAGATATTGTCTCATTCTATAGACTATCTTTTCACTCTGTTGTTTTCTTTGCTGTGCAGAAGCTTTTTAATTTAATATAATCCCATTTGTCAATTATTGCTTCTGTTTCCTGAGCTATTAGAGTCCTGTTCAGGAAATCATTGCCTATACCAAAAACTTAAAGTGTATCCCCTATGTTTTCTTTGAGTAGTTTCAAAGGTTTCAAAGACCCTAATGTAAGGCCTTTGATCCATTTTGAGTTGATTTTTGTACAGGATGATAGATAATGGTCTAGTTTCAGTCTCATGTCTTTCTTTCTTCTATCTGTCTAGTCAGGTTTTTGGTTTGTTGTTGCTCTTCCTCCTCCTCTTTTTTTTTCTTAATTAAATTTTTCATATTTTATTGTAATTACTCTGAGATCATTTTAGCTCAGCTTTTTAAAATTATTATTTAATGATTTAAATAATAATTTTAAACCATTATTTAAACTGGGGACAGAAAGGCACATGGGAAATTAGGGTGGGTCAGTTCATCCCTATCATAGTCTACTTAGAGTTAATACTCTACAATTTCACTGAAGATGTAAGAGGCTTACAACAGTATAATTTGATTCATCCTCCTGTCCTTTATGTTATTGTTGTCATATATTTTGCATTCATATACTTTAAAACCATACAAAAAATTGTTATAACTTTCACATTAACGATTCATTTGTGGAACTAGGGGGATGGGTAGCTCACTGGTAGAGTGCATTCTTACCATGAGTGAGGCCCTGGTTTCAGTTCTGCACATACCCTACCCCCCAAAAAAGGTTCAGTTGTATTTTTAAATAAATTAACAGAAGAAAAATGTTAGTCTTTATTTTTGCCCCTATGTTGATCATTTCTAGTGCTGGGCATTTTTTTTTTCCTCTTTGGTACCAGGGATTGAACTCAGGGGTACTCAACCACTGAGCCACATCCCCAGCCCTATTTTGTGTTTTATGTAGAGACAGGGTCTCGCTAAGTTGCTTAGCACCTCGCCATTGCTGAGGCTGGCTTTGAACTCCTGATTCTCCTATCTCAGCTTCCCAAAGTGCTGGGATTACAGGTCTGTGCCACTGTGCCCAGCTGGTGCTGGGCATTTCTGATAAGTTCAAGTCTCACCTGGCATCATTCAACTTCAACTGAAAGAACTTGCTCTGTCATGAATTGCAGTACAAGTCTATAGCACATTCTCAATTTTTGCTTATCCCAAAATTTCTTTATTTGGATATTTTTAGTTGAATATATAAAAGGGCCTTTTCACTGAAAAGCAAGTGGGTTGATGAGTTTCTTTCTTTCTTTCAGTATTCTTTATTTCAGTATTAAATTGTCATTTTATTGTCTGGTGGCCCCCATTGTTTCCAATTAGAAGTCAGCTGTCATCTATATCATTGTTATATGTAGTGTCTTTTTTTCCCATGGTGACTTTCAAGATTTTTTCTTTCTTTTTTTGGGGGGGTACTGGGGATTGAACTCAGGGGTACTCGACCACTGAGCCACACCCCCAGCCCTATTTTGTGTTTTATGTGGAGACAGGTTCTCACTGAGTTGCGTAGCACCTTGCCATTGCTGAGGCTGGCTTTGAACTCGCGATTCTCCTGTCTCAGCCTCCCTAAGTGTCAAGATTTTTTCTTTATCTTTGGTTTTTAATAATATTTTTTATCATGTGCTTAGTTGTGTGTGTTTTGGTATTATTCTTGTTTTGTTTTCATTTATCCTGTTAAGCATGTTCTGGGCATCTTTGATTCCCAGGTTAATGGGGTTTTTTTCACTAAATTTGGGATTCATGGATACAATTTCTTCAAATATGTTTTTCTGTCCTATTCTCTTTAACTACTTATGGAGCTCCACATATTTTATATAAATTATGTTTGTCTTTATATAAATTTATGTGTCTTTACATTTTCTGATGGGTCACTCATGCATTTTTCAGTTTTTCCAATATTTGTTATTGGGTTTTTTTGGTTTTTCTTTTTTTTTTGATGGCACTAGGTGTTGAACCCAGTGATACTCTAACACCAATATCCTTAGCCTTTGTTATTTTTTATTTTGAGACAGAGTCTTGATAAGTTGGCTAGGCTGACTTCTAAGTTTGATATCAGTGATGTCAAGTGATCCTCCTGCCTCAGGTTTTCCAGTAGCTGGGATTACAGGCATGCACCACCATACCCAAATTTTATAATCTTTTTTCTCTGTTATTTAGCTTGGATTATTTCCATTGATCAGTTTTCAAGTTCATTTTGGCTTTCCTCTTCCTTCTCTACTCCACTAAGTCTATCCAGTGGATTTTTATTTTAGGTATTATACTTTTTAGGTCTAAAATCTCCACTTGGAATTTTTTTTTTTTTTTTTTGGTACCAGAGATTGAACCCAGTGGTGCTTAACCACTGAGTCACATCCCCAGCCCTTTTTAATTTTTATTTTGAGACAGAGCCTGACTAAGTTGCTGAGGTTAGCCTCAAACTTGCAATCCTCCTTTCTCAGCGTCCAGAGTCACTGGGATTATAAGGATGTGCCACCATGCCTGGTTTCTACTTGGATCTTCTCTGAGCTTACAGTTTATCTGTTAAAATGCTCTTTTACTCATAGCCATCTCTTTAAGTCCTTGAAAATATTTATAATAATTATTTTAAGTCTTTTTTTTCTAATCTGGGTCATCTTTAAGTTTATTTTTTGTTTTTGTTTGTTTTCCTTTCCACCTCTTGACTGTGGATCACATTTTGCTGTTTCTTTGCATACTTAGTAAGTTTTTATTATATGATGGACATTGTGAATGGTGAGCTATTGAATCTCTGGATTCTGTCATATTCTTCTGAAGAGTGTTGGTTTTTGTACTAGTAGGCATTTAAATTACTGGCTGATGGCCTTGATTTTGTTCAGGCTTGATTTTACACTTTTTTATACTCAGTTTTGCACTTAGTTTTAACATAAACTTAGAACCAGGATATCACCTTTCCTCCTAAGGAATGACCCTTCTGGGTTTCAGTGGAAAGCATAGGTGTTTATGAAGTCTGTCAAAATTGGCAAGATTCAAACTCTTAACTCTCTCTTCTACGGTGAGCAGAACACTTAAGTCTCTGATCATGTCCTTCAACTTTATAGCTGTAACTGTCTACCAGAACCTTGGAATCTTCCCTATATAAAAACAGTTTGGAATTCAACCAAAACTGATAAGAATTCAATGAAGATTAAGAATTATTTCTTGGCTTCTTTCTATAATGTATTTCCCTTCCTAGTTTTTAACTCTTCTTTCATCCCCAGACTCCATCCTTGGGCACTGCAAGGCAATAAAACAGCAGCCTTCTCCTTGGGTTCTAGCCACCTACTCATTGGGAAAGGAAAGTCCTCTCAAACGAACAAATACCCAGTAAAGATTCCTTTGTTGAAAGGTTTAATCTCCTTCATTCAGTTCTACCTGCTTTGAGTTACTCCCCAGTGACATCAAAGAGCTGTATTTTATATTTTCTTCAGAGTTTAATTATTAATGGAAGGGTAAGCTGATTATCCAAACTACTCCTCTCAGTATTATATCTTTTTAAAAAATGCATTTGTGGTCTGGGCACAATGGCACATGCCTGTAATCCCAGCACTTTGGGAGGCTGAGACAGGAGAATCATGAGTTTAAAGCCAGCCTCAGCAATGGCAAGGCACTAAGCAACTCAGTGAGACCCAGTCTGTACATAAAAATAGGGCTGAGGTTGTGGCTCAGTGGTCAAGTACCCCTGAGTTCAATCCCCAGTACCAAAAAAAAATGCATTTTTATTGAAATACAGTTGATTTTTATTATTAAAGTAATGCATTTTTATAACAATCAAAAAAGTGTATGTTTATGTTAAAGAAAATTCTGAAAGGATATATTCCATATTGTTATAAATGGTAAGATTACTGGTGATTGCAAACAAACTTAGATATAGTAGTAAAGGTTCTTCTGGGCAAATAATTGGTTTGTGATGACTATAGTAAGATATGGTTGTGCTTCTTTGCTAAATTTTATATTATAATTTCAGTAGGCTAACTATATAAAATCCTAGTAATGTATCTATATGGTAAATAATATTCTTTATATCTTTAGGAATATAGAACTTGAGACAAATCAAAGTTTAATTTTTGTCCAGAATTAATTTTTGTCCAGAATTTCAAGCATATTAATGGAACAGCCAGAAATAAATTTCAAATTTCAAGCCCTTCAATTTAGTTGTGTACACTATTTCGAACCCCTCGACAACAATGTAATGCAGTAAATCCTACATTTTCTAATTTATATTTTTAAAAAATATTATGGCAAAGTATAAACCTTAAATATTTTAGAAACTTCTCTTTAGTCACTAATTTCAATCTCCTCTCTATCAAATCTCTTACTAAATTCAGCAAATAGAAAATTTAACTGATTTTAATTTTGCTACAGTTAACCTTCCACAAACTAACATCAAAATGGCAAGAAGGAGCCAGGTGTGGTGGTGCATGCCTATAATCCAAGCATTTTGGGAGACTGAGACAGAAGAATCGTGAGTTCAAAGCCAGCCTCAACAAGGGCAAGGCTAAGCAACTCAGTGAGACCCTGTCTCTACATAAAACACAAAAAATAGGGCTGGGGATGTGGCTCAGTAGTCAAGTGTCCCTGTGTTCAATCCTCGGTACAAAAAAAAAAAAAGAAATGACAAGAAGATATGCATTGAGATAGCAAGGAATTTCCTTCTCCTCTGGATTGTAAGCTTTATAAATAAAATCTGCTCAAATAATGGCTATTTAATGCAGTCACTCAGTGGTAGGTAGATAAACTTAGCTAGGCATATTTTAATCATATTTTTGTATTTTTACTAAGATGGTTTAGTAACCATGCCATAAAACTTAGTTATAGAATTAGTAGTCTTAGTCTGAATTTTCAGATTGAAATTGAACCACTCTATATACCAAGTAAAACTATCTATCTTTTAAAATGCTATGTACATGAATAAAAGTAAAAGAAAATAAAATTAAATCTTAAGAGTTTTCAATATGTACTTCTGTACTAGGTTGGGTGCTGAAGAATAAAGAAGTGATAAGGACAATTGGCAAAACTGACATATAAATAGTGCAGTAAATAGTTTCATAACTTGTAAAATTTGAGTTAGGTAACTGAACTGTATCTACAAAAGAGAATTTCTATATCATTTAGTAAACACATACTAAATGGCATGGTATTTATAATCTACTTTCATAATGAAAAAGAAAAATGATACTTGTGCATGTGTATATATGTGTATACAGAGTTGAAAGTGTGAATGATAAAAACAAATGTTACAGAAGTTTTTAAGAACTAGTGAATCTGGATAAAAGATATTCAGGATTAACTATATTTTTATTCTTGCAGTTTTTTAAGTTTAAAATTATTTTAAATAATTTTTAAACAGTATTTGTCCATTTTTAGAATATATATTCAAATTCATTTTTATATATCAATCTGAAATATCAGAATCATATCACTATACATGATGTATCACCAATTTCTTATTTCATAAAAGAAACACTTTGGAACTTGAGATTCTAATCAAAAGAAAATCTTCATGTTTGACTTTTTAAAAATCAGACAACTCACATGATGAACTTAGGTATGGAGAGATATGGGAGAAATATTGACTAAACAGCAATTTTATTAAGAATGAAATATTTACAAATGTATTTTTATTCCAAAGTTGCTTTAAATAAAAATTACTTGCAAAAATATCCATTTAAATTGTGTGTATTTGCCACCATATGTGACACTCTAATGAAGCATCTGTCAACATTTCTGCAGATTTTAAATTTGTAGAATCTTGTTCTGGGACCTAAAATTTCAACACTTAAAAGGTTTCACTAGGGACCTAATAAAGAAATAGATTTTTTTTCTTTTTGGCATGAGAGATAATTAACTAATATAAGAGTAACTATGGCAAAACAGATTAAGAGATGTGAAATTCTTATTTTTTTTCCTTGTGAAAATAGTTTTGGTTTGAACTTTTCAATTTGCCTTGTAAGATTATTCTAGCTATTTTCAGAGATTTTTTAAAAACTGAAGAACTATCAATACTACACAATGATTCACCTTATATGTCTTACTATGTAATTTGATAAGATTCAAGTAAATAATATTCTTCTAAAATATGTAGTTAAGCATTATAGTTCATGAGTCTGCCCTGACCCATGTAATATAGGAGATAAACTCTTAATTCCATAGTTATGAATACTAAAACTGAATTTCAATGAAGTTCTTATTTCTAGAACTACTTTCTTATAGTTTGAGTTTGCAAGAGATTCACTTATATGAATATATTTTATGTTTTATCCATGGTCATAAAACGTGAACTCTTATGTTTGAGCCAAATGCAATTCTGAAATAAAATGTGAAATATTCTTGATTACAGAGTAAATAGTGGTTTGTCTTTGTACATGTGTAGAAATATAGGTTTAAGATTCAAGTGAAAATTGTTCCCAAAAATTCAAAAAACATTCTCTAATACTTATTTTAGATACTACAATTCAGTGTCTTGGGGTTGCATCATTCCAGATTTTTAACATTTTTTTCTATTTTGCCTTTAAAGATAAGAGACTAGATTTTGATAGTTTAGCATATTTCAATGAGACCCATGTACAGCACTTCATCCTTTTGGTTGTTCCTTCATGTCAGGAAGAGATATGTGTTGTATAAAAGTAAAAATTTTACCTTCTGTGTTAGCCTACAACAAGCTTATTGTGCTATGTTCAAGAAAATTACTCTTTTTAAAAAAATACTGAGCTGGAATGGTTACACAGGAATCTCATGTTTAGGAAATGACCTATTGATTGGCTGTCTGAAGTTAGAAATATTGACCTTGAGGCCCTTTTCTCCAATAGGTTTGCTTTCATAGCTTATCATAGATTTCTATCTATAGTCAGCTAAGAGCAAATGCTCATCTTCTCATACCCAAGACTTATTTAAGGTACTTTAGCAAAAAGAAAGTATTTTAAAGATAATTGTATGAATATAAGGAAATACATACACACACTTCTTATAAATATTGTGCTAATCCATGACATTCATAGTCACTTTCTCTATTGCAGTAACTGCTTTCCTGGCCTATCATTGTGGCATGTATCATCATTTTATTTGGTGACATGGCTGCTGTGCTAATTTCTGCGTTTGATACCCATCATTAAAAACACATAACCAGGAAAACTGGATCTGATAATACGCTTTTATCTGTTGTTGAAAGATAAAGTTAGAGAATGAAGAGAGGAAAGGAAAACCAATAGAAATTAAATAGGAAAACACATTAAATTTTGGTATATGATATACTGTTCACCTTCTGGTAAGAAAAATGCTGTCCACTTGGGACTGTTCTTTTCTTGGGCCATCCATGCGATCATATTTTATTCTCCTTTGAACAACAGGGGATAATTAGTTAGTTTTTGTTAATTTTTAAATTAATTTAATAACATATTGTTACTTTTTTTTCTTTTTGGTGGTGGTGCTAGGGATCGAACCCAAGGCCTTATGCATTCTAGGCAAGTGTACTAGTGCTAAGCCATGTCCCCAGCCTAACTTTCCTGGACCTTCTAAAAGATTCAATCTGCAATTATGTATGTATGGGAAGAAGAGAAAATATGATATATATCAATATATTATGTAGAGAGGATATTTAGCCTGATTTTTTGAAATCTAGATTACATCAACAGGTTCTGAAAATCCATCTTGGTATCTCAAACATAGCTATTATTTTCTCATTTCCTATTCTAATGCAAGAAGTAAATGCAATAGCTCTCATTACTTTAATAAAAAAAAGCAATCAAACTGTCTTAAACTGACACCACCAATTGGCTTATATTCCAGTAATTCTCTATTGTGAAATTTAAGAAACTAGGATTTGGCCTCAGCTAGTGCAACAAATATTTACTGAGGGTCTCTTAAGAGTCATACACTGTTGTGAATAAAGGGGTAACAAAGCAAAAACCCTTACTTTATGGAGTTTCTGTTCTTATGTACTGAGTACTATGATGTTTGGAAAGTTCTGTAACCTCTGCAGACCTACGTTTCTCCATCAGCAAAGTAAGGATAATACCACATACTTTGAAGAATTATGCTCAGCGTATATAACTTTGTGTATGAAAGTGATTAGTGTCATGCCAGAAACACAGTAAATAATTTTAACTTTTATTTTCATTTCTTAAAGATGATAATAATTACTATAAGTACACATTAAAACCATATTACAACTTAAAATCTATCTACTTAAAATTAAATGTTTAAAATTCTCCATATTCTGTGAGCTACTTATTGGTAATGTTTTATGGTGAGAGTAATACTTAAGCTGAAAATTTTACAGACCTGCTGTCAGATATGGGACTTCTATAATCTATTTATTTACATACAGGAGTAAGCCCAAAAGTATTTTTTGAAAAAAGAAACTCCTTTACCAGCACCTGCTTTTGATAGGTATTTGGGCACATATCCTAGTGAGGCTTTATAATTTCTGGATACCAAAGCATATTGATGTACCCCAAAATAGCAAAAATAATCTGTCATCCAGATTCTTGCCCAAGTATGGAAATAAACTAAAATAATGATTATATATGACTACCTAAATGATTTACAGTCCATCGATCCCTTTAGATATGCATGATTTTATCCCTTGAACAAGCCAAACTAGACCAGACTATCAAGGCACCTAAAATACATCACCTTAAAGCTCCTCTGAGTTCCTTCCCCTGAGTTTCTCTTTAGTGTTGTGTCAAGTCTGCATTGAGGATTCAGCCACACAAAGCCTATGTAAACCACTGTTGTACATAGTGGTTTGCTTTTATCACCTAGATGCAGTGAATCATAATCAGTTGTGTTGCCCTCTCTGTATTTGTGAATAAAAAGCTCAGAGTCAAATTATTAGCCATCTGGCAACTGTGAAGTTCCTTACCTTATCCCTACTTTATCTCATTTCACTACTACCCCTTTACTCATCATCCCTTGAGCTAGTATAGTGTTTATATAAATCTTCTCAAGTGCTATTTTCAATAAAAGTTATGAATGAATAACTATTAAGCAAGCAAAGGTAACTATTGCTCTATTCTTCCTCAATATGATATATAATATGATGTTATGAATTTTTTACTATTAAATCATTGTAAAGGAATAGCATTCTATTATTGTGATTCCTAAAGTACCTTTGTCTTGACACTATAGGTTTTTCTTCATATACTATTGCTTTTAGCAAAGTTTTCCACACCCCTGTATTTCTACTGATGGATATAAATTTTGACCCCAAAACATTGATATCTGACCAACTCAAGATATCTTATTTTCAGAAACCAACATCTTTTTTCATGTGCAGATTAATCCTCTACTTTAACCTAAAAAGTAACTTCAAAGGTGTTTCCCATCATTATGAATTTCAAAATTTTCTCCGTAGGATAGAAATAAAATAACAAGTGTCATCTACTTACAGCAATGCCTGAAAGATATATTTGAGATTCCTTGGGAGCAATTCCCATCCTTTGCTACTTTAGCATTACACATGCTATGATTGTTTATATAGAAAATTGAAAATCTACAGATGAATTTTTATGATAAAAAAGATAATTCAGCAAAGCTGCTGAATATAAAATTAATACACAAAAATCGAATTCATGCTTATATTTCAGCATGCAGTTAAAGTAAAATGTTTAAAAATCTACTTATTATAGCATCAACAAATATATGGTAGTAAAAATTTAAAAGATACATGTTTATAGATTCAGTCACTTATATCAAAGATGTCTATTCTTCCAGAATTGATACACAAATGCCAGCACGATTTTTTTTTAAGAGATAAGGGTCTTGCTATGTTGTCCAGGCTGGCCTCAAATACAGGACTCAAGCAATTCTCCTGCTTCTTCCTTCAGAGTAGCTGAGACTATAGGCCTGTGCCACCACGCCCAGCTTCTTTTTGTAGGTGTAAGGTTCTAGAGTCTCAAGACTACTCTCACTTCTGACACCAACTGCAAGTTTAGATATCCTTAAAACTACCATTGGGTTTGATGATTTACCAGAAGTACACACAGAACTCACTGATAACTATTATAGTCACAGCTACAGCTTATTGCAGGAAAAGGATACTGAAACATAAAGAAAAATAGTTGATGTGGGGTAAGGTTAATCAAGGAATTAGAGGAAGTGAATATGAAACTGGATCTTAAAGCTACTAGACATACATCTTCTGAAAATTCTTTACTGTCAGTTTACAAATATTGAGTGCAGTAACACAAAATGTCTTTGCAGCCAAGTGCAGTGGTACATGCATATAATCCCAGTGACTCTGGAAGCTGTGAGGATCACAACTTCTAGGCCAGCCTTGGCAACTTAGCAAGACTCTGTCTTAAAATTTTTTAAGGTCTTAGGATGTATCTCAGTGGTAGAGCACACCTGACTTCAATCCCTCATACCACCACCAAAAAGAAAAAGGTAACGTTTGCCTATCACAACCTCTGGACTTTAGATTTCTCAAGTGTGATGTGAAATTTCATTATTATTTCATTATCTTTGTCATTTTTATTATTAAAATGAAATTTCATCTAGGGTCCTCCCACATCTTTACTGTTTCATATTTGATATGTTTCTATCTGTATCTCAACTTGGGTCAAGCCAAGTACATCTGTGGAATATGAACTATTGAACTATTAAAATTTGACTTTCTGAGAGTCCTCAGTCTGACCATTCGCTAACCCTCTTTTGATGCTAATAGTAGTGTAGCTAAAGATATCTGGAAGATATTTTGAATGCCAATGCTTCTCAACTGGTTTCTAATGAACTCTGGACCACCTCAATCTACCTCATCAGTTTGTTAGTACAGGCAAGAAAAACACTCTATTTCCTTCAGCTTTTATGAGAATGTCCAACCGTCATTATGTTTCAAGAAATTTATTTCTTAACCCTAAAAGCTAGCACCCACTTTATATTAAATAGCTTTATCAATCTGTGTTGAAGGCAAATAAAGTCTGACCCCAGCATGCAAAAGCTTTACATTAGTAAAATCTCTGGCTGAACTTCAGAGTTGCCAGAATCACAGATGTTCAATCCCTGAGATTTGGCTTTAGAAGGTGGGACCTGGGTTTTACTTTCTAATTTTGAAGACAAAGGAGATAACACTGAAACAGAAGACAGTATGTAGAGTGACTAAAGATATTTTAAAGGGAGAGATCTTACAAGTTTGAAAAGATTTAAGAAATGTAATTGAGCTGGGCCTAGGAGGACTGGAAATACAGAAGAGTTAAGATTATGATAACCCTGAAAAGGCTAGAGCCAGAGAATGGAGGACTTTAAACCAAATTACCTATTTGATAGATTAGGGGAAAACCACTGGATATTTTTGAGCAAAGGAAGAAGTAGAGGACACAAATGATACTTGAGAATTTTTCATCCATTAACAAGAGTACAAAATAGAAGGAAAGATTAAAGTCAGTGAAGTAATTTAAATGGCAGTGTCTCAATTCTAAATGATAGGTCATTAAATCTAGATTATTCTAGCTAGTAGGGGAAGTGGAAAGGAAAAAAGATTAGAAAATCTTTGCTTAGGTGTACTCATCACAATTTGTTAATTCATTGGATCACAAGGCAGCAAGTTAGGGAAAGAGAAAAATCAGAAGTGACTCAGTCTTTGAGGTATAGTGCTAAGAGAATGTTGTATCCCCTTTCATAGAAATAAAGAACTCACTAGAAAAGCCTAAAAAGCAATCCCAGTTGTCTGAACTCCTTGCAGAAATGGAACACTGTGATATTGTATTCCCATCCCAATATCTTACCACCTCACAAAACAGGGCTAAGAAATCAGAGGTATCACGACATATGTAACAGAAGCAGAATTGTTAGAAAAAATGTTGTTAGTTCAACTCCCTCTTATGTTCACTACTTTTAAATACTATTTTACTAGGCTCTATTTCAAGTCTTACTGCATATTACTATTACTGTATCATTGGTTTTATTTATTGTAAGTGAGCTATTAGCAAATGAATTTTTGTACTCTGAAGTATCTAGATTGAGGTCCAGAGAATGTTCTACAGGCCAAAAAAGTTGGTAAATGCAATCATGAATGTTTAAATCCATCTTTCTAACTCCCCATAATCCATTCTCAACAACCATACCAGCCAGTGTACTTTAAAAATACAAATCAGATTACATTTTCCCTCCATTTAAAACCCTACAAACAGTTCTCCCTGTGCACTTGGAATAAAATTCAAACCCTCCTTACATGGCCTGGAGGCTGCCCACCTCCCTGAATCATCTTCTACCACTTTTCCCCACCCATCATGCAGTTCTATCACTCCGGCCTTTCAGTTCTTCACCTGAGAATCTTTTCCTTCTTAAAACCCCTTCCCCTTAGGAATCTTGTTGAGGAAGTTGGTTCCTAAGCTGAGATGATGGAATGTTGGACCTACATATTCTTCTAGTAGGCACACCAACTGAGGTACTCTTCAACAGATGAATGGTTAAAGAAAATGTGGGGTGTGTGTGTGTGTGTGTGTGTGTGTGATAGAATATTACTCGGCCATAAAAAAGAATGACTTTTGACCTTTGCTGGAAAATGAGTGGCTCTAGAGACTATCATGCTAAGTGAAATATACCAATTCCAAAAAACCAAATGTCAGACATTCTCTGATATGTGGATGCTAACATGCAACAAGGATGGGGGGAAGAATAGAAGTTCAGTGGATTAGAAAAAGGGGAATGAAAGGAAGGGATGGGGGACAGGAATAGGAAAACAGTGGAATATACCACAGTGGATCTCCATATCATGTACAACCGCAAGACTGGGATCCTAATTAGAATAAAATATACTCCATGTCTGTACAAATTATATCAAAATATACTAATATATAACTTCAAAGGATAAGTTTTAAAAAAAAAACCTACAGTTTCTCTTTAAGAGCTCTTTCTGCAGCATTCTGCCCACAGACTTTACATCTGCCATTCAGGTCTCAGGTCAAATTTTTTTTCCACTCAAAATTGCTGACCACCTTCCCACCTCCCCTTCATGCTGTTCATATTCTCTGTTGTGCTTTCTTCATAGTATTCCAACTCTCTAAAATCATGTTCATTGGTTTCCTTTTCATTTCTTGCCATCTACTACTAGCAAGTATGCTTCAAAAACAAAATCTTGTAGCTGGGTGCGGTGGCACACATCTGTAATCCCAACACTTTGGGAGGCTGAGACAGGAGAATCGCCAGTTCAAAGCCAGCCTCAGCAAGGGAGAGGCACTAAGCAACTCAGTGAGACCCTGTAAATAAAATACAAAATAGGGCTGGGGATGTGGCTCAGTGGTCGTGTACTCCTGAGTTCAATCCTGGTACCCAAAAAAAGAGTATTGCAGGTGCAGTGGTGTACGCCTGTAATCCCAACAGCTTGGAAGGCTAAGGCAGGAGGATCAAAAGTTCAAAGCCAGCCTCAGCAATGTAAGTCCTAAGCAACTTGATGAGGTCCTCTCTCAAAATAAAATATAAAAAGGACTGGGGATGTGGCTCAGTGGTTGAGTGCCCCTAGGTTCAATTCCTGGTACCAAAAAAAAAAGTCTTTATGTATCTTGCTCACTACTGCATCCCCAGCACCAAGAAATAGTACCTGGCATAAAATAAATACATGTATGAATGTATGAATTAATCAGTCACAGGAACTCTGGGAAAACTGTATGCTCATAAAATACATCCATTATAGAGTAGAATCCATACTTCAGGAAGGAGGACCACAAAGATTCAGATATTTGTTTGTTGTTTGTCTGTTTGTTTTGAGATGGGAACTCACTGTGTTGCCCAGGATGGGCT
Source organism: Geosciurus inauris (assembly GCA_004024805.1). Classification (NCBI taxonomy): domain Eukaryota; kingdom Metazoa; phylum Chordata; class Mammalia; order Rodentia; family Sciuridae; genus Geosciurus; species Geosciurus inauris. Next base: position 41,435 of record PVHX01007904.1, read on the forward strand.
CCAACTCATGATCCTACCACCTTTGCCTCCCAAATAGCTGAGATGACAGTTATGCACCACTATACCCTGCTTGTTGTGTTTCTGAGTAAGAAAATCATTTTGCAATTTAGTCAGTCAAGCTGATTTGTCCCCTATGTTCTTTTCTAAGAGTTTTATGGTTTCGGGTCTTACATTGAAATTCATTTTGATTTAATTTTTGTGCATGGTATAGGATAGGGTACAATTTCATTCATTTTTTTTTAAACTAGGGATTGAACCCAGGGTGCCTAACAACTGAACTACATCCCCAGCCCTTTTCATTTTTTATATTGAAACAGGGTCTCACTAAGCTGCTTCTGGGCTCACTAAGTTCCTAAGGCTGGTCATGAACTTGAAATTCTCCTGTCTCAGCCTCCCAAGCCACTGAGATTACAGGTGTGTGCCACCGTGCCCTGCTATTTCATTACTTTTTATTTACGGTGCTGGAGCAATTTCGTTTTTTGTTTGTTTTTTGGTTTGGTGGGGGTTGTTTGTTTGTTTTTCATGTGGAAATCCGGTCTTCCCAGTGCCATTTATTGAAAAACCTATCCTTTTTCTGCATTGTATCCTCATGGTGCCCTTGTCAAAAATGAGTTAAGCCAGGCATGGTGGCACACACCTGTAATCCCAGCACTTTGGGAGGCTGAGACAGGAGAATCATCAAGTTCAAATCCAGCCTCAGCAACGGCTAGGCACCAGGCAACTCAGTGAGATCCTATCTGTAAATAAAACACAAAATAGGGCTGAGAATGTGGCTCAGTGGTCAAGTACCCCTGAATTCAATCCCTGGTTCAAAAAAAAAAAAAAGAGTTGAAAGTATATATTTGAATTTATTTCTGGGTTCTCTATTCTGTTCTATTGTTTTATGTTTCTGTTTTATAACAATACCATACTGTTTTGATAACTACAGCTTCCTAATGCAATACTATTTTAAATCAGGAAGTATGATGCTTCTAATGGTTTTCTCAGTATTGCTTTGGCTAGTCTTGGGTTTTGTGGTTCCATATAAATTTTAGGATTTTTTTTCTATTTCTGTGAAAAATGGCATTGGAATTTCTACAATATAAATAGACCTGGAAGATATTATGCTAAGTAAAATAAAACAGACATGGAGAAAAATATTGCATTATCTCACTTATGTGTGGATTTTTTTTTTTAAAGTCAAGTCTACTTGACTTTAACGAATTAGACAGTGGTTACCATGGGTGGAGAAGAGAGGAAGAAATGGTAAGATGTGGGAAAAAGCCGAGTACGGGGGCGCATACCTGTAATCCCAGCACTTTGGGAGGCTGAGACAGGAGAATCGTGAGTTCAAAGCCAGCCTCAGCAATGGCGAGGTGCTAAGCAACTCAGTGAGACCCTGTCTCTACATAAAACACAAAATAGGGCTGGGGATGTGGCTCAGTGGTCGAGTACCCTTGAGTTCAATACCTGGTACCAAAAAAATATATATATATATATGTGGGAAAAAGTGTACAAAGCAGATTTATAGGATGGAAAAAAATCTAGAGATCTAATGTATAGCAGGAACACTAAAGTTAATAAAACTTCATTAGGAATTCGTGTTAATATATTTTAGCAGGTGGTCACAAAAAAAGTGACTATGGGAGATAGGTGTGTTAATTTTCTTCATTGTAATGACCATCTCACTACTCATATGTATCCCATGGTATTATGCTATAAGACACAAATAAAAAGTTTATGTTTAAATAATATTAAAATAAAATAAAATGCCAGAAGAAAGTAACAAAAGGAAACTGGAAAATAAGAGCTTTTGGCCACTTGGACTTTAGTTTTAAAAGGACACAATATGTCCCTGGAGGCCAAGTCTTCTGGCAACAAAGTACAATTTTATTCACTGTAGTTGCACTTGAGATCTATAGACTTGTTCATGCTATATACCTGCTACTTTGTACCCTTGGACTTAAATTTCTCCATCCCTTTGTGAAACCAAAGAAAGCACTTCTATATCAGCTGAGTTCAGTAGACAATTGAAGTTATAAAAATGCATTCATTTTTTATTGTTTGGGAAAAGGTTGATTAGTAAGTAATATTTACCCCAGGGTTCAATGCCAGATACCAACAGCTACTGCAAGATGTCTACTCCTTCTCAAGAATAAGTTTACTGCTGGGCATGGTGGCATATGCCTGTAATCCCAGCACTTTGAGAGGCTGAGACAGGAGAATCGCCAGTTCAAAGCCAGCCTCAGCAAGGGCAAGACACTAAACAACTCAGTGAGACCCTATCTCTACATAAAACACAAAATAGGGCTGGAGATGTGGCTCAGTGGTCGAGTACCCCTGAGTTCAATCCCTGGTACAAAAAAAAAAAAAAAATGTTTACTTCCTAAAGTTGTCCCCTGGGGTCTTAAACTACCCTGTGACCCTCCCTTCCCTCTTACCTCCACCAAAAATGAGAGATACTTGGTGGAAAAGTTGCTAAACAAACAAAAGGACAGGCTTTCCCCAAAACTGCAAATGATCCAAAAATTTCTGCCACTGATTTTGTCTTTTATTTCAGCCTTTCTCTTTTCTGGGGTCAAACTTGACATCCTGTCTTTAAGGTCTCATCACAACACCAGATCTAATAGGCTTGCAACCATGATAGAAATGGAAAGAGACTTGCCTGTATCTTACACAGGAAACTTAACAAGGCAGTGTAACCTGTTTACTGAGCTGCACTTGGCATTTCCTTTGCACAATCTCAATGAACCCCACACTCTGCCTTATTCAGTACCACCCAGTTAGCCGTCTCACATTTGTCCCTTTTAACTGATAGGGTTGCCATTAGAAGCCCTTCTCTGTTCTAACATTGGTATGTTTGTATTTTTTAATTGTATTCTTAGAAACTCTAGAGTTAATTTTAAATAAATCATTTTAGTTGTATTTTACTTATTTTAGAAGGCACATTATTTTTCATTGCTCTGATGTTTCTCTGATTCTTTATAACTTTCTAAAAATAACTGCTGGTGAGCTCATAAATTCATTAGTTAATTCCACTGGGACCCAATAATGCATATTATAGACCTCCTGATTTTTATGTATTAGATTTTCTCAAGAATTCCCTTACCTGGTATTATCAACATAGCTATATTGACAGGGTCTTCATTACTTTCTAATTGCCCCTACTTCTTTTCCTTGTTAAAGATCAATTTTAAAATACAGCTTTGTCATTTTGAAAATATCATAGACATGTTATCCTGTTAATATTAATGTTTCATATCTTTGTAGTTTCTCGCCTCCTTTATCATAGGAACTTATATAAGTTTATTCATTTTATTACCTTTTATTTTAAAAAGACATTTTGGGGGCTGGAGATATAGTTCAGTTGGTAGAGTGCCTGCCTTGCATGTACCAGGCCCTGGGTTCCATCCCCCACACCACAAAAAAGGGGAAAAAAAGCATTTTTGTGGGAGGTTCACAGCGAGAAGATAGGGGCATGTGCTGGGTTTTTCCCCCTGAAACAAAGATATAAAAACATGGTCCTTTGTATTCAATGGTAATTTTTGTGAACAGTGATAGTCCTATTCTAAACCAGAACCTAACAAGTAAATTATTCATGGATTGTTCCATGACCTTTCGGTCTTAGGCTGTGTAAAATAAAATGAGTAGCAATAATTAGAATAGCAAATGACTAAACAAGAAATTCTTCTGAATTATCTTTTTGGTGTAATCATTTACTCTACCCTCAGATTGTCTATCACTGTTTACTATTTATTATTTGCTACTTACTGGTAAACGTCATTTCTGGCAAATCTAACTCATGTGTGTATTTAATATCATTTGAAGGAAGATTTTTTGCTTTCCCACAGAATTCTTTACAATTCTTTACAATTTCCCACAGAATTCTTTACAATTCATTGACAATCTATATAACCCACTTCTTCATTTAAAATATATTCTATTTATAAGGCTGGTGGTATACCTCAGTGGTAGATCACATGCCTAGCATGCACAAGGCTCTGGATTCAATCCCTAGCACCAAAACAAACAATTAGATTTGCAAAAATCATATTTACATTCCACTTTTTAAGGCAACTACTATATTAAACAGGATACAGCTTCAGAATAGTACACATCTGACAAGCATCAGGATTTGAGCTACTAACTCAGCAGCATATTTTGGCATAGTTTTCGTCCCCTCCCCCACCTAAAAAAATTCTCTGCACAAAGATCAAGAAAAGTGTAGACAAGTATGCCTTGTAAGAAACACTTGGATTGGAGTCATCACAGGAAGAAGCAAGGGGAATAGACAAGACAGAAGATATAGTAATGTTTTCATCTTTCTTATTCTGTTCTTTGAGCACTCTCAGTGCTATTTTCAACCATTTTTATGTTTAATTTCTAAAAGCTATTACATGAATGTAACCCACTTCTTTGTCAGTTCTATCACAAGACACTTTTTCTTAAATACGTACTTAGTCTTTTGGGAAAACAAATGATACATTTTAGCAATTTGGATCTTTCTCACATGATTTATAAACTCATCCTTCATACTTAAAGTTTCTAATCCTTTTGACTATTTGTGTTATCTTTACTGCCTCGAAATTGATTACAGTTCATTTTTACAAAAGTGATATAGCCAAGGATAAATATTCAGTGTGGTATTTTAATTAGAAGCTCTCCTGCCTTTTAGTTATTTCACAATGAATAATATCATTGACAAACAGAATTTGTGGAAGAACCATAAGGAAAATAATAGGTAAGTGTTCTCTGCTTTGTACAAAGATAAAAGAGAGAGAATAGAGTTGTGATTATTGGGAGAATTGGTCTCTAATGTAATAAAAAAGAATTAACTGTTTGTTTCTATTTAAGCTGATCTTTGATTACCTAAATACTTCCTATTATAACAAATATCATGCAGTGCTTTTACTATCCCAAAATAAATTCCAGAGTTAACGTAATCTACCTACTTAGAAGACTGTTAAATTGTTGTAATGCTTGCATTAATGTATAGAAGGAATAAAGGTAATTCATAATAAAACTAATGTGCATTTCAATATCAAAAATGCTCTGGAAAAATCTATATGAGTAGGCATAATAAAAGTAGTCAGATACTCTATTCTATGCATTGAATTACCATGAATTTGACAGCTACAAATTCAGATTCATACAAGTATGCTTATTGGCAAAGCAAGGACCATGGCATGGTATCATCAGTGATGAGATTTTTCTCATGAGGTTAACACTCTCAGTAATCTGTAAAATCCAAAGTAAACAGTCTCTTCAATTTATGAGGTTGTTGCACTAAGAAAATTCAGTACATATTAAAATTGAGTGAAACATACTTTATTTGCAGAACATTCAAATCATAAGACCATATAAACACAAATAGTTTTTTCAAGTACATGAATGGCAATGGAACATTTGAAAATCATGTGGGATGCAGAACAATTCATCATGTTGTAGGGGCCTACAAATTACAGAACGTCCACCCATCCCTGACCTTCTCCCACTCAAAAACAATAGCACCTTCCGATCATCTTGACCACCAAAGACATTCCTATAAATGTCCAAAATATCTCTAGAGGCCACTGCCATCCTCATTAAGAGCCACTGATTGAGACTGTGACCCTTTACTTTTTACTTTTATACTGAATTGATTTTATAGATTAGGAAACTGAATTTACCCCAAAGTGAATTATCCAGCTAGAATAAGCCTGCCCATTGAAAAGGATATAGAAATCATTCCCTGAGAACTAAAAGGCATTCAATATGGGAAAGCCTTTTATATCCCACTTTGTGTAAGTCTCTCTAAATTAGGGAAATGGTGATTTAAAAAATGAAGAGAAGTTTACAGGCCCTAAAAGGGGGAGCTTTTGATAAAGATAATGTTGTGCTAATGGAAAGATCATGCCCTGACTGAAAAAGCTATGTTTCTTTCTTTTAAAAACATGACGCGGTGGTGCACACCTGAAATCCCAGCAGCTCAGAAGGCTGAGGCAGGAGGATCACAAATTCAAAGCCAGCCTCAGCAAAAGTGAGGTGCTAAGCAACTCAGTGAGACCCTGTCTCTAAATAAAATACAAAATAGGGCTGGGAATATGGCTCAGTGATCAAGTGCCCCTGAGTTCAATGCCTCTTATCCCTGCCCCCTCCCCCCAAAAAAGCCTGGTTAGTGATAAATGGACTAGTTTCTCTTTACTGCCACATCATTGCAGTTTATTAATAAATGAATTCCTCTGTATGTGTGTTAGACACACACTAGGGATTGAACCCAGGGCTTCACACATGCTACACGAGTACTATACCACTGAGCTACATCTCCAGCCTTTTTTTTTTTTTTGGAGACAGGGTTTCATTATGTTGCTGGTTGTTGGCCTTGAACTTGACATCCTCCTGAGTACCTGGGACTGTGTGTGTCACTGCACCTGGCCTAGACGCTTTTTCAATTGGCCCAAACTTTAATCTTTCATTATCCTTTTGAACAGATAATTTAATGGCCTAGTGTTTCTATATTATGGAATAAAACCACCAGTCTTACTCCCTGAAGTAATGTTCTTTTGTTTTTTCTGTGTTTGTATTTGGGGTACGCAGGGGCATTGAGCCACATTCCCAGACCTATTTTGTATTTTGTTTAGTGACAGAGTCTCTCACTGAGTTGATTAGCACCCCATTTTTGTTGAGGCTGGCTTTTAACTTGCAAATCCTCCTGCCTTAGCCTCCCAAGCTGCTGGGATTACAGGCATGTGCCACCACGCCTGGCTAAAGTAATGTATTTTTTAAGTACTAGAAAGTTACTCTCAAAAGTTTTCATTCACTATTATGGATAGATTTTCATATTAAATTATAAATATTTTGATTGAACTTTGTCCCTGAAGTTTTGAAAATGGTCTCCCAACATGATCTTGAAATGTGTATTTGAAGCCCCCAAAATGGACATGCAGTTTTCCAACTTCCAAATGCTGTTATTAGTATTAAAAATCCACTTTTAAATTTTCAGAAGTTTTATATAAAATATTAATTTTATCATACCCTTGTTTAAAGAAAATTTTCATAAACCCATTCTCTATAATTCAGTTGATGGCCTACCTTGCTTCTTATCTTTGCTGCAGTTAACTTTCCTTCCTCTGACAGAAGCACACATTCTCATTATTTGTACTCTTAAATTATAAGAGTAAATGTTGAGAGTCAGTGCAGGCACTCAGTTATTTCAGCAACTTTTGTCTTTTTAGCCCAGGACTAATCAAGCAGAGAGTCATCATGAACTAAAAATAAAAAGCTTTTGTGAGAACTTTATCCACCAGGGAAATTTATTTGTCACCAGGAAAGAAGAAATAAAGGGGTTAAAATTGCTTCAGACCATTGACTCCTCAGGTCCCTCTAGATTCATAAATTGAATTGGTTTTCAAGGAGTGGGAGGAATTAGGAGATGAGTTCCCTGAGAAAGCTTACAAATTGATCATATACTTGGTAACACTAGTAGGTGTAAATGTGATCACTATGTAGGAAATGCCAAATGTGGCAAGAAGCTTGGGAAATAAGTAGAAAAAGAGACAATTAACACCTATTTCTTTGTGTGTGTGTGTGTGAGTGTTTAGGGATGAGTGTTGCCATGTACCTGAGAATGGCCTTTCAAAAAGAAGAAATAAAATGATTTTAAAATATTTTATAAGTGCAATTCAGTAGTTATTAAACTGAAACTGGGGTTGCAGATACTATAGAAATAGAGAAAGACATTTCATAAACCTACCTGGAAACTGGGCCTACTTCTAGATATATCCACAAAATTTTATTTAAAGTAGGAATATCTGAGGATATCTAGAACAACTCAGTTACGTATGGAAAATATAAATGCCTCCAAATTTAAAAATTCTTTTAAGATTATCATTTGGATATATCAGTAAAAATCATAATAATAAAAATGTTTGGATACATTTTAAAGAACTTGAAATTTTATACACTTATTGATGCAGGCAAGCATATATATAATTTTTTCTCCAAGAATTCTATTAAGTATTGTCAGAATTCAGTTAGGCACTTTAGGATTTGCCAGGATAAACTTATACTCATCCCTCCCTCCCATTGAATAATGTTGAATTGTGCCTGAAATGAGTAAGCAAATAGAGAAATGACCTCATTTTTTTAGTCTGAATACAAGTAGTGTTGGGGGATATTTCTCAAGGGTATGACTTCAGTATTGGATCTTAGTTCCAAATGCAGGTTCATAAGGCCAATCTGCCAAGGAAAATAAGATGAGAACATCCGTGTGAGGGCAACTATGAAGAGAAGGGTTCTCTGGCAAGGCCAGTTCCCACAGCTAAGTCACATGCACAGATTGTAGCTTCCTACTCTCTGGCCGACCGACCGCAGCCATAGCATCCTTATTGTTGTAACTCCCAGATTGTGATACTGTCACAAAACTGTTGCTAAGCAACAAATGTGGTTACCAGGTCTCAGCGAATAGCTGAAGGGGAAAGCAAAGTGTTGCACCATTGTAGAGTAACCATAGCAATGACCTACTATTACAGACTAAAGAATTATCATTAACAATGTTAAAGTATCAGACAGAGGCCCTGAATTTGGAGACTTCCAAGCAATATCTCTGCATAATTGAGTGATCTAAGAAGAGATTTCAACTGTTTCAAAGCTATTCACTCGTTCCTATGGAAGTCTTTGTAATTATTTTTATTTTTGAGTTTTAAAAACTGTTAAGTTATGAAAATACTGTTTGGATGATATGAGCTTTCACGAGTAGTCAAAAACAGATTAACCTATTGCTTCGTGTATTCTCATGTCTACGTCAGTGTTATTTGCTGCCTATGTCAAACTGAAAGTAGATTTGATTTGGAAAACTGTATATTAATATTAAATCAAAGCCATAGAAAGAAACTGTAGTAGAACAAAATAACCCTGTAAAATTGATAACTAAACTACGTTTTCTGATTTCCTCCTGACAAACTAGGAGGCCTAAATGCTGTTTTAGTAATTCTTGCTTTGAAACAATTTTGGAGTACTTCTAAATCTGCCTCCTAAAACTGTAAAAATGTCACTCGCTTGGGTATTTCAAGGCAGTCTCTTGAATCTTGTCCTTCATTAAACATCCCACATGATTTTGTCCCAGTGACCTCGCTGAGACAATCAGGTCTAACATCACAACTCCCGGGAGAGACCAGAAAAATGCCCGCCCCCCTCCCTTTTTTTAGTCCTTTCCTAGGGAAGCAAAGACGCTTGGGTGCTCTAGGGTGGGTGTGGAAGCGGGATTCCGCTCGCAGGGGAAACCAGTGCCGGTGTGAGCGGAGCTTGGGGAAGTGGGTGGCCGCCAGGCAGGAGAGGGAGTGGCCCTTCCGCCGAGCTCCTCGATTGGCCCGGAGGGGTTCAGGCCACGGGCTTCTTGGGCGCCCCACGGGGCAGGTTCCGACCGCCTTCCCGCGTCGGGGACGAGATGGGGACTCAGGCAGCAGTGGGCCGGAAGCCCCTGGGGCACCCTGGGATTCAGCGGAATTCCGCGTCCCACTGGGCCCTGGGGTGGGGCAAAGTAAACCCTTAGGTAGAGATACTCCCTGGAGCCGCCGCGCCCGCACCGTGCTTCGCCTCCCCAGCGTCGCCGGCTTAGGAAGCGCGCCCGCGAGGGGGCGGCACAAGGGCGGGGGACCGGCGCGGCCCGGGGCTCTGAGGGCTGTGGGGACCCTGGCTCCGGGGATGACTGCGTGTCAGGGCAGGGCTCGGGCTGGACGTGCGGAGCACCGCCGGGCGCGTTGGCGCTGCCTGGCGGTCGCCGCCCCCACCTGCGCGCGGCCGCGAGGAAGGCCACTTCGTAACCAAATCTGTGTTTTTCGGCAGGCACCGACCGTCACGAGCTAACTTCCTGGAAGAGTTTCCCGTCTATTTTCAAATTCTTTACCGAAGCCTCTGAGGCAAAGACCAGTTCCCTCAAGCCGACTGTGACGCGACGCTCCCACCGAATAAAGCACGAAGAGCTGTAAGAGGAGAGCGAGCGAGACGGGGGAGGGGAAGCCAAGGAACCACTCTGGAGCGTGCATCCACACGTCGCCTAACTGCTTGCTGTCGGGGAGCAGACTCCCAGCCCCTCATTAGATTGTTTTCTTCCTAGAGCACAGGGTCGTGATATATACATCTAAATAGCGTTTTGCATTATTTCTAGATGAGTGCAACTGTCAAAGCAATATGGGTTCACTGGTCGTGCTTCCTGCGGGCTGAGCTTGGGCTTCGCGCTGCCCGTCAGCGCGCAGATTAAGGCTGACAGCGCCCTGCCCGGCGCGGCCGGTGAAGCTCTAATTGCCCTGACGGAGCCCGCGCGGTCGCTGCGGGACTAGCGGCGTCTGCGCGGTCCTACAGCCCGCTGCAGCGCAGCCGCCGCTTCCCTCACCCGCCCACCCCCTAATCATGTCCATTTTTCCCCCTCTGAGAGGAGCAAGCTTTTTTTCTAGACCTCAAACTTTCATTTTAACTGTTTTTCCCCAATGGCATATTGTGCCCCCCCTCCTTAGAAAGAGCCCCCCATTGCCAAATTTAAATTCAGAACATGAATGCCATGATGTACTATGTAGTTTTGGGAGTGCAAATTGTTCTCTTCCTAACGATCTATTTTCATTTCAAGAAGAAAATCTTTGCATAAAAAAATCCATTAAAGTACCGAATCTGCTTTACTGCTGAAAATCCTTACAAGTTGAATGTGAGACTTTACACAAGTCTCTAATTTCAGACTAGACCATTTAAACCAAAACATAATGAGCAGATCTTTTAAGTATAGGTGTGAAAGGTCTAGAATTTCGATAGAATTTCCAGCTTTCTCATTAGGATTGACTTATTTTTTTTATATATGTAATGTGTATTGAGTGGTATTGTGATTTAGATAACATACATAAATTCTGCTTCTTAAATCTTACTGTGGAGAAAGGTGGTGGTGGTGGTTGTCTTTGTTGTTGGTAATCCTTACTAGAGTGATCTGCTTAGAGCTTTCCTGAGCTAGGTCCTTTTACAGGTAGAATTTTTTATTCTCATCAGGAAAATGAAACACTGTACTTTGGAGCCTTTTCCTCTGAAAGGCCAAGAAGGGCTAAAATGATTCTTTCTGTTTTCTTCTCCAATGGGGAAAGAGACTTGGTGTGAAAGATTTTCTCCTCTTGGCCCAATGGCCTAATTTTTAGTACTCCACTTCCTCTGCAGGGTTTTACCCTACAGTTTCAACAATTAAGTATTTTAATAAAGTTCAGATTGGCCAACATTGAAATACAAGGGATAAAATAAGTTAAGATTTTGCTTACAATTTAAAATATTAAAATTAACATTATCAATTTTTAACTACTTGAATTTAATTAATGAAAAGTATAATAGATGAGGTTCTGGATTTAATATTTTTCATCTTTTTTAAAAGCATATGCAACAACTAATGCCTGCCTTATTTGAGGACATGATAAAATGTACCCAAAATGACTTAGCACTCTTTAATGCCTCAGAAAAAAAAACCTGAAATTAGTCATCTCATGGATAAATGTTTTTATATTATGTATCAATTGCAGCAAGTTTTAAAACCAATAATATCTCATGCTGTGTTTGGAATACAAGCACATTCATTATTTCTGTAATTTCAATGATGGCAAACTAAAGTGATCTTTTTTCAGTGGTCATGTCTGTATCTTTTGATGTTATTTAAACAGAAACAACATAAGAGGAAAAATCAAAATGGCATTTTATAGTTTCTGGGTGGTTTAAAATGTAACCCCAACAATGTCAAGCACATTGGTCTGTGGTACTGACCCTTTTTTATCTGATCTTTCCTATTTTAAAAGTAATGGTAGACTGTGTAAAATAATGGCATCTTCCAGTGAGAGGATTTGAGAATTGATATGAATTGAATATATTTTTCCAAGTGTTACAAATTGTGTGGTGTTTTCAGTATATGAAAATGTTCACAAGAAACTAATTTTGTAGCATTTAAAAAAAAGCCAACACTTGTGCAATGCTAAATTTGTGAAGCTTCTGCAGCTGAATTAAAGCAAAGTAAATATGCTCAGTTTATAAACCAAAAGACTCCTATTCCTTCTCTCCAATTTTCTCACCTCTTTTTAAGAACCTTTACTTGTAACTAAAGAAAAATCACTGTTTAATTGCCTTTAATACTTTAAAACTACTGGACTGTAAAGCTTTGTTTAACTATCTATAGAGAGCTATTTGCAAACTTAAGTTGTGTAAATGTAATTTCTACTTGTGGATCTGAGCTGTGGCAACCCAGAGAGATCTAGGCAAATCATTCCAGACCACCAACTGATTACTGATCAGATTCCTTGTTTGTAATGTAGGATTTTTTAACCTGTTGATTATGGGTCTGTTGGTATAAATGTAATAGTGTTGTCAAATCAATTTTCCTGCAATAACAATAGCAGTTGGTAATAGCCTCCTGCTTGCGGGTGCCCAGTGTTAGTAGTATTTCTGCTCTGATCTTCTCCTCATTTTGATGTCCTTGGGTTTTTTTAGGTGAATAGAGGTTTTAAGTTAAGATATATAGAGTTTTTATTTTAATTCTATGCTTAGTATGTAGAGCAAATGGAATGGAAAAGGAGTTGCTGATAAATCTAAGATTCAAAATAGTCCTCTCAAAACTTAAAAGCCATCTAAACTTTGAAACTTTCTAAAGGTACCTAACCATGCAGTCATTAAAAATCTTCATGGATATTTGAAAGGGAGACTATCAACTTGTCATAATTGTTCTTTTCTCTTATTTCTGCCTTGTGCTTCAGTCGGGTTGCATTCTTGTTGATATGTCAAAAAAAAGTAAAGCACAGGCACTTCCTATATATTATATATTTCTGTTTACCATTTTTAAATAAAAAGTTTTCCCAACAAGCAGCAACGTACTATTCTTGCTCAGAGTTCCTTTATTCACTAGCTGTGTAGAGATTTTTAAAGCTGAAACATAAAAGGAACGATAGAACAGAATTCATCAATATTTTAAATCTTATAGGTACTTGTTTTTACTATTATTATTGCTGTAAGGTAATATCCTAACTTTAGTTGAGTCACAATTTGGCTAGCACTATTCACAAAAGTAACATTTTTAAGTCATTTGTTTTTACTATCTAAAATATAACTTTAGCAATAAAATTTGAATAATGTATTATCAAACTATTGTTTTATAAAGTAAATTTTAATATACTATAAATAAATGTGTTTTCCAGAAGGGGTCTGGGGAGATTAAATTGCTTCCAAACTCCTATATGTGAGTCCTTGATATACTGTGTCTGAAACTAACTTATTTACATTTGTTTCACAGCTATTCCTTCCCTAAAACCTGTAACTCCTTTGAGGGTGTGTGAATGACAAGATATTTTAACTATGTTATCACTACTAATAAGTTAGAATTTAATTCATGTTTCTCTGGATTATGTGAAATTCCAATCCAAACACGTGTATGTGTGTCTTGTTATAATTGTAGTTTTTACTGTAAACTGATAGGTTCCTGTTTGTGGCTGCACTCCTAATTCATTTAAGAAAGATTACTATTACAGAAAGTATAAAAATTTCTCAAAAACTTTCCCCATGAGTCTGTGGGGGAAGATGTCTTTAAATAAATATTATATAGTTTCATCTTTGAAATATGGGTGGCAAAGGAGGGGAGGGAGTAATGGTGATTTTATGATTACTTATTAGGGGCTGTAATAATATAAAATAAAAGACTCCAGGAGGTACTCCCTTTCAAAAATTGAATACTTTCCTTCCTTCCTTGTATAGAATGACTGAGTGGGAGTCTCTTGAATTGTCTTCCTTTTATCTAATATTCTATTAATCTCCAAAAAGATCAGTTTGAGTCTGGGAAAGGGTTTTTAATCAACACTTCACAGAGTTTAAAGCTACCCTACCTAAAGCATCAGCTTTGTTAGGCGGTTTTAAGTTTAAAGCATTGCAACTGTCATGCACTGTACCAAAGTAAAGAATGTACACCAAGTGGAAGATGTTGAAAAGAGGGAAATAGCACAAAGTCGATTAGTGGAGATTCAAGAATAGAAGTAGTCATCAAAGCATTCCAGCATTTATCTTGAAATCTATGTAGGGTTAAAAAAAAAAAAAAGCAACAATGATAGTTTTAAACCTCACACTTAGGAAGGATGAATGTTGATTTAATTGATTCATTTGGATCGATGTTTTTAAAGTTTCACGCCACTGATCTTTTGCGTAGTGATGTCTTTAGCAGTCAGTGGTCTGACATGAGCCTTCTCAGATTTCATCAGTGGAACTCTCCATGACATCTAAAATTATGCAACAGCCTGTGCAATGTTAACTTTGGAATTGGGAGACCTCAATGCCAAAGTGCATATTAGATTGAAGAACTCTAGATAATTCTTAGAGCAAAGGTTTTATAGGAGTAATAACTGTAAATGAACCACAAAGGTTAAAGAATGGCTAGATAGAAGAAAGCCCTCCTAAAAGTTTGACCATTAAGTGGACATCACGATGTAACCAATATTTTCCCCTTGGATGTAAAAAGCTTCAAAATGGAAATTTGGCTTAATCCATGAGACCTTCCAGGCAACTTTTCCCAGTCCTTTGCTTTGAGATTTGTGGAAAACTTTTCACTATATTCTCTGTGTTGTTGGAATTGAGTTCTGTTTAAAACACATGAAACATGTTTCTAGAAATAAATCTAGAGAGGTCCTGCATTTTTTTCCCAGATGATTCAGCTTTTTCTTCTTTGGCTATTACATCAGGTGATATGGAAAACCATCATAGGTAAAAATAATGTTGAACTGTACTTTGTGACCAGCCTGCAGTACCAATACAAAGAATCTGAAATGAAAAGACAACCAACACCCCAAGAATGATATGTCTCTTTTTAAAGTTTACAATTTGAATAATGAACTTGGATAGAAACTTGGCAGGAAAACAAACCATGGCACCATCACATCACCAACCATTTTCACTTTTCTGTCCAATTTCAGAGTGCATGTGTTTGTGAGTATTTCACTAGATCAGTGACAGCTCTTTATTTGCATAATTATATGCTCTGGTCTGAAGAGAAAACTAACCTCCAAATTTCATGGGTCACCAAACTGCAACAATCAATGTTTTATCACGTATGCTAAGCAAAATCTAAGAAGCTATATGAAGTTTCTTGGAGAGTTTTTACTCCTCAGAAAATTAAAGAGTTTTCCTCTCCTGAATAGATTCAAAATCTTTCCAAGTTCTTTGTAACTGAATTCTGTTTGAAGGCAAAACTAGAGATTAACATGTAGATCTGGATCGTAGACTCACTAGCATTACTTCGAAGTGGCTTAAAAGGAACATTTTTTGGTGAACTAAACTTGTAAATTCTAAATAGCGCCCTTCATGCTATCAGGAAAAGTTGTTGGTCAAATTATGATTAGCCAAAATGGAAGTCCAAGCAACCATTATTGACTATAAAGTTCACTTCCTTCTTTAAAACAACTCAGGGTTTTTTTTAAACACCTAATAAAAATATGTCTATAGGCACATATATGTGTATGTCTCACATAAATCCATGGGATACAGACACCCTTTTCTGTGCACTCCACCTGAAATATACAGACAGCATATACAGTATGTGTATGGTATGTCTATTCGGTGCCTGTAACACAGTATGTGTTGGTCACCATGAATGTTTGTAAACATATTTTCTGTTAAATAAGTTTTTCATGTTCAAAATCTGCAAGGCATTGTATTCAATATTTTAAATATCTCAAGTTCATTTGCATCTATAAATACTCTTTGTATGTAAGTTCTATTTGTATGTAAGATTGGCTTTATTTCATTAAATAAAAATTGATTTAAACTGTTGATGTCTTTAGTTTGTAGCCAGTCTGCCAAATTTGGAACACAATAGAGCACAGAGACACCGACAGTGACTTTTATGGAGTTATTGAAATCCTGGAAGCTGTCTTTACCTACATTCTTGAGAAGTACACTAGGTGTATGATTTAATTCTGCAAAAGGACTTTAATGTGAATTTCACTTAAGACTATATACTGTAATGCCTTTTATTTGAAGGGATTTGTCAGTTTTTTTAGGCAATTTACTAAAACATCAGGAAAAAGAAGCATTTGAGGGAAAATTTAAGAATCACATAGTTTTGAAGTATTTTATTCTCTAAAAATTAATGAGAAGCCTTTTAGATCAGGCACCAGAAATTTCCTTAAATGATCCTATTTCAAGTGAAAAGGAAAACAACTCCCAGTTTTTAATTAAAGTTGAATTACAAATTAGAAATTTTCTCGGTTTTATAACCTAAAAAACCTCTACTGTCCAGGATCACCACATCTCACCTTTGTTACTGTTATTATTGAAATGTTCACCTGGTTACATTCCCTCTGACACTCTCCCCCATCTTCTTCTACCTGCCCAGAAATGCTGTTGGGATTGAAGGTCTTGGATTCCTCCGTGTGGAAATTCCTCACAATTCAATCTGTAAAAACAAATAAGTAAACCAAAGTTCAGCATTTTCATCAAAATGAGTTGGTAAGCAAATGAGTCAAAAGGTAACTAGGTTGAGAAACTATGTGTCTCTGGGTTAGATGGATTGCATTTTATTTTTTGAAGTATAAACTCTTCTAAGGAAAATAATAGACAATATTCATGCCTATTTACTTTTTTTTTTCTTTTGCCTCTATATGACCTTTGTGGGAATATTACTTAGAGCATCAGAAAGGGCTTTCAGTTGTCTGCTCTTCCAGAAATGTAAAAAAATCTATTTCCCACTGAATTCCACAGATGAGGAGACTGACCCTATACCTAAAAGGCCTAGGTTTCTTTTTTATCATTTTCATTTCTTTTTGCTCAAATACCACCTAATCCCATTGTTTCTGAAAAGGACATCTCTGATCCAGTTCATCTTCATGTACCTCCAAATAATTTTCCAAGGTTTATTTTCTTCTCCCTGTTTTTAAACCATAATCAAATAAATGGCTTTTTTCCAAAAAATGTTCGCACCTTCTCTGAGTACTTGGATAATCAGGATTTTATCAACTAAAGAAATATTGATGGTTTGTTGTGGTGATTTTGTTGTGATTTTTTGTTTGTGGATTTGTTTTTTGGTTTTTGTTTCTGTTTTGCTTTTGCTCCAGTAAATTACTTAATATCATCCCCTGGAATAACTAGCTCTAAAAATAACCCTAGCAGAGTGTCACAATTTGGCTTTCATACAGTTTTGAAAGAAAACCATTAAAATTGCATTGATCTCACAAATATTGATCTGGTGCTTGATATCAAATATCAAATGAAATGCTGTCAGTTGCTGCTGATCATTGTGTCAGCTGTTTGAATTCATGTCCTCTTCTTCATTGTCACATGGATTCAAATTTCTGAGGCTAAGTAAGATTTTCATGATTAAAACAAGTAAAATCAACTCTTTTCCTGTTTTTCTCATTTCTGGTTTGACCATAGCTAATAGTCTACTTGTTTGTCAAATGATGTGTGTGTGTGTGTGTGTGTGTGTTTCACAAAAGTATGACTACTTACTAAGTAGGTTATGTTCCTCTGTAGTCCCATACCCTAGATTCAAAATATTTTTTGTATCTGTATCCTGCTTTCTCTCTAACTGATTACAGTTCTTTTAAATAATCAAATGTGTTTTCTTCAAATGCAGTTGTTAGAATACTGTTTTAGAACTCACAATGAAATCATAGCCATTTCTAATGTATATACACACACTACAATAGGTAAATTGCTCATTTTACACGTGACAGATATACAACTCTAGCCTTTGGCAAGTGTGCACTTTAGAGAATTATTAAGGTGAAATTCAATATATAACATACTATATGTATATTCATAACTTTCTCAATAAACTCGTTATCTAGAAGGTTATGTCACACTCAGCTTTTATTTTCTATCAAATCCGGGAAAAACTAAATAGGAGTAAGTTTTTTGAGTTTCAAAACATCCTTTTTGTTTCCTCTTTACGTTATATATCAGCGATTGCTGATTACATTACTTTTAAAATATGGAACACTTTAAGGAGACTACCCTATAATGACCAGTTAACATTGCTGTTTAAGCGGTAATGACTGAGAAAGGGCAGAATCCTCCTAGAGCACTGTTTAAATTGTACAGCTACATCCTTATTTCCACATTTGCGGGGAGAAGAAAAAATCTGAGCCGCAAAAGTTGTCCCTTTTCTCTTTTCACACCTAAGCTCGGGGTTGGGGACAGCGAAGTGAAGCGAATTGAAGCCGCGTTCTTCCCAGCACCATGGACAGCGCCCAGCGCGCCCCCTTCTCTCTCCCCTTGGCCAGAACCCCCAAGTTCAGGCCTCGCCAGATTCCTCTCTGCAACCGCCCGCCCCCCGCAATCATAGGAAACTAGCTGCTAAAATCTTAGGATCTGAGCCCAAAACGACAGTAGGTTTTAAGAAGACGCCTTTTGTGGGTGGAGAGTCTTGCTTGCTCCATGCCCGGTGTTAATCAGAGCGCCCAGAGTTGACACAAAATTTGCCAGCGTGTCTCCCCGAATTTGCATCTAAGTATACCCTGAAATCAGCGCCGCTCTCAGTCATTTCTCTGGTAAGGGTCTTCTCTCTTCTAACCCCAACTTTTCTTCAACAAACTTTTCACCACCCTTTTGCTGTCCAGATCTATACCGACTGTGATTTCTGTACCAGGAGCACATTCTTTCCTGGCTCGTGATCTCTGTCGCGACAGATATGCGTTCCAGAAGACGTACGTCCAGACCTACCCGGCCCTTGGTGCCAGGGTTCTGCCGGTGGCTGGAGCTGTCGCACTAGCTCCCGTACGCCCAGGCACTGGCTAATTGCCGCCCCGAGAGAGGCAGCTCGGCAGCAGGCGCCCCGCCGGCCGCGCGCTAAAAAGCCTGACAGCAACTTATTTGACAGCACCAAAAAGGGGGCGGACTGGCTCAGTATCCACCACCTCTTCTCCTTTGCAAACTTCAACTCCTGGCTGTGCTTTTCCGCACATCTCCCTGTTTGACTTTCTCTTTTACTGTTGCCTTAAGCAAAGTACAATAAAGGAAGATCACTTCCGTGTGGTGTCTTTTCCATTGCGTGGTCTCCCTAGCAACATTGAAGTCGCCACTCCTAAAACAAGACTAGTTTTTAAAGATTTCGAATTGCACCTTGCTGTATAGAAAATCGCCTCATTTGTTGGGCTTTGAGTGAAATCTCTCGTCCTACCAGGTCGGTATTCTAGCCATCCCCCGTCTCTCTCTTGAATCACTTTGGGAACGAAAATATTACGTTTAGAACGGGTTACAACCAAATTTCTATTGAAGCTCGATTGTACAAAAATAGTTTCAAACAACTTAATCCAAACTTCTCTAGAAAGAGTGAAGAATAAGTGTAAAGGGAAAACCCTGGTGTATTAAAGGGGTTTCTTTCCTATGAGATATCCTGACAAACCAATTTCAAAATTGCTTTTGTATAGTACATGGATTTTGATACACTTCAGGATAAAACTATTTTCTATTTGATGTGACATTACAGTGAAAATTTTCAGAGAGTTTCTCAGTTTAGCAGTAATTTGGTCTCAAAGCACTGTATTTTTCTGTCCCTTCAGACATACAAATATTTAAGTAAGTCTTTTACTGCTCCAATTTAATTTGTTTTCTTAAAACAACCACAAACATGTTTTCTCATACAGAACTGCTTACACAAACTTTTGGCCCTTTCCTATTGTGCAAGTCACTGCTGAGCTCTTTCTCTCCTGAGATAATTTTCCCTCATGGTTTGGTCACTCTTTCAGGGGCAAAAGTCGTTTTGTCTAAACACAACACAGATCCGTGCTACTAGAGAAATTCGGCCGCACCAGGAGCTACTTAAAAGAGCGGCAGGACCCTCCTAAGAAAACTGGGGGCAACTCAACTTGGGTAAGGCAATTTGGCAGCTTGAGTATTCAGGGTTGCAAAGGGGACCTGTTGAATAATAGTGACTTGGAGATGGTAATATTCTAAGCTAGGGAGCACCTCCCACTTTCTGAACTCCTGGCTGAAATATCTCCATATGTTGGCATGTGTTTGGTTAGTGTATTTTTTCAGGAACTCATTCCATATACTGAGCTTTCATTTTTTTAATAAATATTTCATTCTAACCTTCTGGAGGTTCAAGAGTAAGAAAAAGGAATCAGGTGCAGTGAAGGACATGAGAGCAGTGTCATCTTTGTCAGGAGGCAGGGAAATTGTGCAGATTTGAGTAGACAGCATTCACTGAACTCTTGAACACCTAGAGTTTGTTCTTAATCTGGGTTTGGGGGGAACTCTTTCTCTCACAGGAAATTTCCCTTATGTCTGGGGGAGGGGAGTAGTAGTTACGATCTTTATTTAATTAATCGGGAATTTCTTACTTTAAAGAAAAATGTATTCCCGATCCAGTTTCAGAATGAGTTAGGCTATTTTAAGTCAGAAACTCATAGACTTGAGTTGATATTTCAGGACCACTTTGCCAGATCAAATTAAGTTCGAGAAGCTCACTTTAGGTATAAGTCAAAATGGTAAGGACATTGATCAGATCTCTCCACAGGAGTTTCTCCAGCAATGTTTGCTCACTACCTGTACGTGTTCCATGGAGTTTTAAATCATGCTAAAACATAGAAGGCAATTTATTTTAATTATCCAAGTTTCTTTTAACTCCAACCCTATCTTCTATAAGATTGTGGCTGTTCTATCCATTTTTCCCTTCAAAGTCTTTAAAAATAAGTTACTTTATCTCTTGTCCATTTGTCTATATCAGATATACACTAGTTAAAGAAAAATGTGTACTTCACACATTATATAAGAACTTCTTTATTTGGTTTCTTAGAAATTAGTAATTTCTAAACATTTTCCAAGGTCCCTTAGGGAAGGAGAGGTGAAAACCATAACTACCAAATTTCAACAATGACAATATTGGTTAAATTCTAGAGAATGATCATTTGAATGCGGGAGGTTGAGGAAATGACTTCAAATTCCCCCTGAATGTTCTTGTGTAGGAAGACACCAGAGGTGTCTGATACCTGGCTTCCTCCTCTGCAACTTGCCTTTGGAAGTATCTTGAGGAGAGGGGAGTGAACTGTAAATTTCTTTACCAGACATTTTAGTAGCCAAACTGGTCTTCAAATAATTGAATTGGGACATGGCTGGATGACCACAGGGAGGTGGCAAAAGACAGTTGCCCCCATTAAAAGAAACACCATGATTTCAGTGTTTCCTGACATAATTAAAGGCTTTGGTAACACTTCTTTATTTTGTCTCATGCTGTGAAAAAAATCACCTACTCCTCAAGTGAATGAAACTTTCAAGGAACTTTAAAATAAATCCTGCAGTTTAATATCTGCCCTTTAAATTTACTAGGTGTGCAAAGAAAGAGGCATACCATTACAACAACTGAGTTAGACTTCAGCTATTTAATAGTTTAACATGAGCGAGAATGAACCCAGTTTTCAGTTTAGTCAACTTTTAAAGCTACAAACATTCCTGGAAAGTAATACCTAACTGGATTCAATTTGTAGGAGACTCTAAACTAGGATCTCAAGAAGGTAAAATATATCAAATCTCTTGAGTAAATATTTGGGGGGGATTAGTAAGCATTTGAGAATCTGGTGATCCACTGGAAACACAGCACATTAAATTTGATTTTTGTGATCAACTTTCAACCCTGAACAATGGAGAGAGAGGGAGGAGGAGGGAAACAGAGGAGGGGGGGGAGAGAGAGAGAGAGAGAGAGAGAGAGAGAGAGAGAGAGAGAGAGAGAGAGAGAGAGAAAGCCATTTGCTTAACTTAATCTGGAACATATGTTTGCACCAGTAGCAGGTTTTTTGGTGTGTGGCTGGGGCTGATCAAGTTGTAAATTTTCCTCTTTAGGTTTTCAGCGCCTGCTAGTTTCAGCCTAACACCTAGAGAGAAACTTTGTGGGGTTCTTCACCAAAACAGCCAAGATCTGACAAAAGGTTTCCAAGCCACCCAGCTCTGAGTGTTCCCAAAGGTGGAATATTTCTATACAATTAGTTCCCCAAATTCTAAAAGCAACTAACAAATTTAACTCTCCTTTGTTAAAATGTTGTTAAAATGTCTATAAAAGAGAATTTTTTCTTTCATTTACAACCATTGCCTTCCCTCACCTGTAACCCTTTCTTTAAAGGACAATGGTATGTGAGCAGTGTGTGCTGTGAAATATCTTCATTCCACAAAACAATGTTCAGATCCTTTTGGTTCATCTTAATTTTTTCCATTAGAAACTTAGAACTATTGATTTTCTTTCTTTGTGTTTCAACACAAAGGAGTTTTTAAAAAAGTGTCTTCACTATCTGGATAGAATCATTTAGTGGTTAAAATAAATGCACATCTGAATTCAAGAATTACCCTTCATGTTAAACAAACTTTGCGGTGACTTTTATTGAGATATTAAAACATGGACACGAATTTTTAGTATTTGGTCTTTAGATAAATCACAACACTCTTTAAATCAATTAATGATATCCCATAATAACAAATGAATGTAAAAATTTCTCTAAGATCAGCTTAATTCATCCTGAAATGGGAATAGGAGGTAGTGGTAGGAGTGGGTGGTGGACACTGGTGGTAAATCTCCAGGATTGTAAATATTCATCTGGACCTGATGATTTATCTTTTTCCTAAAAACCTCAATCATATTAATGGAGAAAAAGTTAAGGTGCCTTTTGAAATGCATCACAACAAGTAATTGAGCCATAAATGTGCCCTACATTCAGGTGCAGTATTTCCCTAATTTTTTTTTACTATATTGATTAGGATAGGCAGCTCTCCCCTGGATGTTACTTTAATCAAAAGGAAAAAAGGGGGCAATAAAATTACCATCACTGTGCTAATCAAATACCCACAACTAGTTCAGAACAACAGTGCTAAAAAGCCACTTTAATTCTAAAATGAAAGGTCCTGAGACACCGAGCGCCATCTAGCAAGCAAAGTTAGAATCAAAATGTGCCTTAGTCAAGCACTGAGCACAGAGAGACCAGGGGATAGGGAGGCAAAGAGGGATTTACAGATGTACTTGCTGCGATTTAACCACCAGACCAAATCTCACCTAAGTCCAGTGCTACCTGTAAGTTTCTGCTTTTGGCCCCAGTGGCCAATTCAAACAAACTTAACTACTAAGGTGAGAAGGACCGTTTCTGCCTCAAGCTAAGGCTAAAGG
This sequence comes from Geosciurus inauris, assembly GCA_004024805.1. Classification (NCBI taxonomy): domain Eukaryota; kingdom Metazoa; phylum Chordata; class Mammalia; order Rodentia; family Sciuridae; genus Geosciurus; species Geosciurus inauris. Next base: position 64,524 of record PVHX01007904.1, read on the forward strand.
ACAGCTCCCCACAGGATTGCTTATTGTTTTTAATTAGAACAGGGAGCCTCTCCATCTTCTCCTCCCTTCCCCAAAATTGGCCCATTGTCTAGTTCCACACCTCCTATCCAGATCAGGACAAAGAGCAGTGACTGGAAAGCTCACCTTGGGCTGAAATAGCTCCCAGGGCTTCAGCGCAGAGGAAAGCGCATTGCCGGGAAAACCTAGCAGGGGTTGAGAAGTCATTCTGAGTTTATAAGGCTGCTCAAACTGCTCCCGACAGGCAATCTGAGCTATTTCTGAGTGGCATAAGACAGAGATTTACTTAACAAGCCATGGAAACTGAAAGCTGTATCCTAAATATAAACAGTATAACTTTGTTCTTCTCCAGGCAACCTGGTCTTTGATATTTCTTTTGGCTGAAAGAAAGTCAAAGGTAGCTAGGATGCTGCCAAATACTCAGGTTAGTTTATAGCTCAGGGGGCTAAACAACACTTTTTCCATTTTTAAAGTTTTAATGATGTTACTTAATTAAATTAATATTTTTTGGAACTGGGTTAACAATATAACTACAAAATAAAGCTTTACTTTCTTCAACATGAAGAATCTGCTTTCTGTATAGGCAAGAGCCCCATATTTTTCTATTATATCAGTCAATCTGAATTCAAAAGAATAAGAAATTTCATCTCAATAATTTTTCTAAAAAACTATTAAATCTTACTGGAATTTCATTCAAAAGCTGGAAAAATGCAGTGTATCTATGTGCTAGTCTTAAACTACTCCTAATTTCCTGCTACTGAATATTGCCTTTATAATAGCTCATTGATTCACATTGTTTTTAAAACAGAGCCAGAGCTTGGATTTTCTATTGTTCTGTCTCCCTCTTCTGCCCTCATCTACCACAATTTTTCCCAGTAAAGAATTGTGTAAAAAAAACACTTTAAAAATAAAATATTAAAATATTTCAGTTGAACTTTAAATGCTACTGAATCTCAGGTTTGTTTCCCAATGAGAATAGATATAATAGATATGAAATAACATTTCTCTTTATTTTTCTACTATGTTATTTACTGTCCAAAACAACCACATCAAGAGTAAAAGAAGCATCAGATAAGAATATACTCAATATGCTCGTTAAAGCCTCTTCACAGGTTATAGTATTTACAGAAAAAAAATCCAACGAAAATCACAACCTACCCAACAAATCTTAGCCAATAAACAGAGGACTCAAGAGTTTAACTGACAATTTAGAAAACATCTAAAACATTTCTACCAAACCTTGTCTTCATGTGCCTGAAAACAAGTACAAAAACCTGAGGATGAACTGTAGATAAAATTTTCACTCCCTCTCCTTCCCCTCTTCCTGTCTGAAGTTCAGAGGAAAAGTTCCCAGGTCACTCTAGCTTCTGAATTGCAATAAAAATCTAACTTTGGTTGTATCTGTGTGTCTTGTTAAATAGCACATTTCTCCCATCAAGGTCTTCTTAAACATGGAATCTTCTCCTAGACAGGGTACCCAGCTGTTTAATTTAACATTGATTTATTGCTTTTAAAAGTAAATTTACACACATGCCAGCAGCGCTCCGTTTTGTTTCCCCAGACTCTGAGATTTATTTTCTACTTAGCGCTTGTCTGACAAAACAATGTCCTCTAACTTTATTACACATCGATGAGGAAATCTGTCTTATTTTTGTTCAGATTTATTGCTGTGTTACTTATGGGGACTTCTGTGATCCAAAAGGGCTGAGGTCTAAAAATAAATAAAAAATTAACCAGAGTTGATCACAAAACAATAGTAAAAACCTTAGAATATGGCCCAGTATATATTAACCTGCTGGGTTGGGGAATGGTGAGGTGGGACAGAGGATGAGGCTCCCCTCGTAAGCAAAGTGACCAAGGAAGAGGAAAAATTAATGGGCAGGTAATGTTTGGGGATGGGTAGCTAAATCTGAGTTCTGTAGTATCTCCAAGTTCTCAGTTAAAATGTTATCTGGAACTACAGGGCAGGGCATCATATCCGTGTGACTCCTCACCCGGTGGCTGCCTTACCTCCCTGCAGAACTCCCAATTATGACATGTTCATGAAGTCTGAGCCCAAGGGAATTAAGATGGACTTTGAAGCAGCTTTTATGGTACACTTCATCTACATTTGGGTTTTCTTTAGTTCCCATTAAAAGGGCCACTTCCTTTTTTTCATTGATATATTGTCTTTGTGTCCTTCATTTCACACTCTTTAAAAAAGTTCTCTCATCAGATCAAGTGCAAAAAGGAGGGGGCGACATAATATCCATCATAATCATGATAACAACAACAACAATAAACAACTGGTACTGTGGGTTTACATCTGTTCTACAAGGTTTTCTCCTAAGGCATGATCCTTCAATTAAAAAAAAAAAACGGGTCGAGAATGGAGATAATAAAAGTGTTTCTAAGCTTAAATTATATGAAAGCAGGCTTTTAAAAAAAAACCCTATGTGAGACAAGCTCTCCCCTCCTGTTTTCTCAGTGGCATCTAATATTAATCTAGAGACTTTTGAATGAGGAAATGAGGACACTATAGCTTTTCTAGTAAGATGTGATGAGTTTTATTATTGGTAAGAGGGAGAACTTTTAAAGATATTCACTTTCTTTCCTTTATAAGCATACCATCTTTAAAAAGTCTTATCTGAAAGCCTCACTCCTCTGTTGCCTTATCCACTCTGATCAGTGAGTCCACAAAACACATTAATATGTTTCAATCATTTTTTTCCAACCCCCAAAAAGATTTTTTGAAGTTAAGGGAATCACTCTCCTGAAAACACATCAACACATGTTTGCGCACGCACTTTTAATCTAACCAAAAAGGAAAGAAAGAAAGAAAAGATGAAAGGAAAGAAAAGGAAAAAATGAGAAAAAAAAGAAAGGAAAATATCTACAAGGGGGAGGGGAAGTAACTGGGAAACACTGAAAATTCTCCTATTCATATTAGGAGTTTCCCCCTCCCCATTTGCCCTTTGAAAAGGGGTCCTGTCATTCAGAAAGGAGCCATTTCTTCAACCTCCTCCCCATCCACCCACAAGCCGGCCCCCCTCAGCCTCTCAGCCCGGCCCCGGCCCACCCCGCGGCCCTCCCCGCACACACACACAGTTTCTTCGGAATGCTTTTTCAAGTAAGAGCTGGAGAGATGAGAGGTGCGGCTTCTCCAACGCGGAGCCAGACAAGTACTTCTCATCCCGGCAGAGCGCTGCCCGGCGCTGCCCGCCTGAGGCCGGGCAGTTCTTTTTATGTCAAGAAGCCACCCGGCATCCAGGGCTGGCCGCCCCTCCCCACTGCGGGACCGCGACGCCGCGCTCGGGGCCCGTCACGTGGCCGCGCCCGGAGCCCCCGCGGAGCCCTTTGTTAAGCCCCTAGAGCCCCACGCGCGGCCGCAGAGGCTGAGGCGGTGCGGCGGGAGGGTTGCGCCAAGGTGATGACCCAGCTACCTCTGCTTTGCCTCTGCTCACCGGATGGCTCCGAAACACTTTGGGAGGATGCCCCCAAGCACTTGTCAAAGCAAGATTCCCAGCTCTTTGGGGGAAACGAACCTGGGCCACCTCCATGTTTCAAACCAAAGGCACAAAGGGTGGGGGCTAGAGGCCCAGTGGAGGGCGCGCCTCTGCACAGGAGTGTAACCACTGAGCTGACTTCCCTCCTCCTTTTTATTCCGCCTCACTAGTTTCTCAGCTTCTCTCTCCCTCTCTCCCTCCCCCCCCCCTTGTCTTCTGCCACGCTCAGAGGCTCAGTGGGTGGGAGTGTGTGTGTGTAAAGTGATTGTGTGTGTGAGCATGTGTAGTTAGGTGGAAATTTCAAAAAGGTATGTCCTACACTTATAAACTTGCTAGGGTGGGGGAGGATACTCTCCAGCATATGGACTGGTGAGAGAGTTTAAGGGACTTATTCTGGAGGAAATAGGGGGTCAGATTTGGTCTAAGTGGAACATCTGCAAAACATTCAAGCAGCTTATTCAACAAAGAATCTAGCCATTTATTGTAGAAATAATAAAAAGCCACTAATGATTATGGTTCCCACCCCTTCCCCCAAAAGGCCAAATCCTAATGAAATAATTCAAAGGTAGGCCTCATTTCCTAATAGTGGAATTAAACAACAACAAAAAAGAGCCCAACTAAACTTTCCAGCTCTGCCTTCTTAAGGGCCTGGGAACCTTGCTGAGAAATTAGGTAAATAAAAGGCGAGTTGGAATTTCTGTTGAGTTGAAGCGGCAGTCCTCGATTTTCACATACTTCTGCCTTGATATGCAATTAAATTACAGTAAATTCCTCTTTAAATAATAAAATTTGGAAGACTCTTCAGGATTCAAAGATGTCTAGGGTTAAGGAGCTTTTAAAATGTCAGTTTTTAAATGGCTTGTGCAATGAATAGCTACTTTTAAATCCTAAGACCATTATAAATATGCTATACATCTGGGTGTCAGTTTATCTCTCCATATTTCTTTTTAAAATGGGGAAAGCATTCATAAAAAGCTACTTGGCACACTTTATTTTAGGAAAGCAGATGTTAATTTTTTCACGTATCATTTTATGACCAAGTACATGTGTAACGTTGGAAAGCATCCAGAACGCCTCTATTATTTGCTAAATGACTGTTAGTTGAGGCATATTATTCTCAGCCTAACCATGGTATAGGTTATATCAATAAAGTAAACATCTGTGGTTTTTTTTTTTTTTTTAACTAGGGGAGGGGGATATAAAGAGTCGCTATGAGAGAAAGAGGTAGGGGTGTGTGTGTGTGTGTGTGTGTGTGTGTGTGTGTGTGTGTGGAGAGAGCACACCTGCTTTGTAGCAAATAGGATATTTATATTGTTCTGTGCAAAACAAAGTCCCTCAGTCGGGCACTCGGGGATATTTACATGGCGAGAGATAAAGTTGAAAGCCTTTCCCGGCGTGCCAAATGGGATTCTCCCTGTGGCCTTCTGCGTAGCAAGATAACAGGTACTGAGCGCTCCTGGAGGCGTCGGGCCTTCCCCTGATGCCCCTCCTTCCCAGCAGCCGGCCCCAGGCCCAGCCCGGGTTGAACCAGGCGTTCAGGCTCTAGGAATTCCCAAGCACCGCGGTGATTTCAGCGGGGTTCCCAGCCTAGAAATATGCTCAGGAAGCGTCCTCATTTGCCCTGAGTCGCTCGAGGACGCCGGCGCCCAGTATAAGCCAGTGGCGTGATAATTAATGGAATACAATATTTATGGTCCGATGTATTGACTCTGAGGCAAGCGCACCGTGTAGACAGTCCGTGGGGGTCTGACAAACAGGGGGTGAGTGAACAAACATAATGACCAAAGTACTTATGTCTATCGGGTTTACTCACTTAAACCCGAGGTATGTAACATCGTGATAAATATTAATATGTACCTAGACAGCCCCACAGCACCGCTGTCCTCCTAAGCTCTCCCTTCCTGAGCACTGCCCTTTTACAAAAAGGCCAGAGAGGAGGTTTTTAACATAAAATGCTGCAAATATGAAAAATAGGTCACCAATAAAATTGGTCTCAGCATGGAGCGTAATTGCAACAAAGTGCCGCCGAGTAAAATCGAGAAGTGAGCTGGCTGAGGCGGCACAGTCGCGAACCATCTGGTGTGTATTAAAAGTGGTGCTGTAAATATTGCTGAGAGCTAATGCATTATCGGCTTCTATAAGTGCACAGGGCCTGTAAGCTTTCCATATGTTAGAATATGTAGATCGAGTGACAGTAGGGAAAGGTGTTCTATCAATCACTGGCTTCTAAATCATTGTTTTGCCCACTCTGGAATTTTGGCCAAAAACGTAGGATATTCATTCTCATCTCCCTCCCTTTCCTTTTCTCAGCTCCTCTTTCTCTTTTTCTCTGGCTTTTTCTTCCAGCTCCCTCCTTCCATCCCCTCCTCCTCTCTCCCTTCTCTCCAAGGGGATAGGGCAGGCATCACTGACGTCACTTTACATCAGTAAAAGAGAGTAACTGTTTCAGAGAGAGGGAGAAAAATTCATCTGTTTTTCATCAGTGCTAAAGTTTGCCTTTTTAATAGAAATGAGCTGCCCAGCCTGAGTACCCGTTCTGTTTTGAAACTTATAACCACCTTTTGGGGGGTGGTCCAAGAGGTTGGGAGGTGTTCTTCATCCTGGGAGCCAAATTGTTCTATAAGTGTTTCTAATGACAGAATCAGCTCTTATAGATAAAACTAATTAAAATAAGGTGTAAAGATGGTGTCTCCTAGAGTAGATTTCATATCCACACCTACTAGGCAAGTTTTGCCAAGGAGAGTGGATGACTTCTGGCTCCCTGACACTTTTGCTTTGAGTCCTGGAACTTCTTCCCTTCTCCCTCCATAATTCCACCCCCCCACACACACACACCAAACTACCACACACAGCACAGCTAATAATTTTCCTGCTGTCACATTACTTTTCTGGTGAAAATAGAGTCCTCTTTTTTATTGGTGATATCCCCATATTTAAGATTTTACTATAATTATCCCCTCATTACCTCTGAGCCTCCACCCCATATCCTTAGCTACAAGTTTTTACTGAAATCCAGGGCTAGGAAATTTCTCTACATTGTCCCTCAGAGATCATTTTTTCTGTCCCAAAGTTGGCCTTGTCTCTTTCATTCTTCCTATTCCATGTCATCCTCCCCTTCCCCTTCCTTTTCTCCCCATTTCTCCCTCCTCTACATGCATAGTACAAGCCTCCAGCACTTCCAGTGTGGGTAAACCTACTGGTCATGACAACCCAAGTTCAATCAGCAAATAAATAAAGCTCTTACTTTTTTCTGGCTGCCGGCTGCATTCCCCCTCTGGCCGTTGCCTCCTTTAATTATAGAAGCTATATTTCTTCCCTGGGAGACATTCGAGGGGATTTTTTTGTTGGAAACTTGTTTCTGCTGAGTTATTTTGGAGCCACAACCAGTGAGTGAGTGGCCGGTACCCAGAGGCTTTGAGTGAAGTGCAGATTGAGACATATCGAGTTCCCTCTAAAAGGATCATTTCATGTGGGAGGTTGGACACAAAGTTTGCACTCGTGACTGGCATTCCAGTGAGAGACATGCATATTTTAAAACAACAAAGCAAGCTGGAAAGAAGGCTTAGGGGAGGGGGGGCTTGGAAAGAAGTTACTAAGTGACAAACATCTGTCAACATGGGATAATTTGTACACTCCAGTGTAAAACTGTCTGCCTAGTTTGATGGAGTTCAAGCAACAGTATCTAATACAGCAAAGTGGTTACATATTTACCCTGTGAGATAAGGTAAAAAGTCACCTGCAAAATAGGTATGAAGGTGATTAAAATTACATGAGTAAATGTAATTTGAAAATGCTTCTTGGAATAGTAAGAATATCTAAAATTACATTTTTTCAGATGGTTAATACAAAATTGGATCCTATTTGATTTTGAAAAACGTACTTTATTTGAAAACAGTGGAGAGCAATAAAGTAATAATCAGAATGTTAATTTTATCTTGTAATAAAACAAAATAAAGTAGAAAAGAAACAAAAGCTTAAGCAACCCCTGGTTGCTATGTTCTAGAAATCTTTAAAAGTACCAGCTTTATGTGTATGTGAGCCAAACATATAAACATCTACCTCTCTTTGCATCAACAAGGAGAAATGGCAAAATATTTTCAGAGTATTTTTCTCTCTCATTTAAGCTTGGAGTTTCAACAAGCACAGTACACTATGAGAGAGAAAAGAAAAAAAAAAAACTTCCCTCTTTAGGAGGGAAGTTTTAAAAAGCAGAGTAAAAGATCAGGCTAAATGCTGGTAGTATTTTTTTTTTTTTAATAAGCTGAATCTCCAACAATCACATGGAAGTTCAGGCTCCAGCTTCCATGGAGAAATCTTTTTCTTTTCCAGATCTGAAGACAAAAGGAGAGGAGGCCTGGTGGTGAGCGGGATATCTCTGTTAGTTGTCAGCGCAGGTCCATGGGTTAGGAATGCTAATGAGCCTCTTGGCCAGCTGAGGACTTGGTGTCTCTCTCTCTCTCTCTCTCTCTCTCTCTCTCTCTCTCTCTCTCTCTCTCTCTCTCTCTCTCTCTCTTTCTCTCTCTCTGCATGTGTGTGTTTCTGACGCTCACACACACTCGAGCTCCTGCCTGCCGACTGACAAGCACACAGACCGACCCTCGTGCACGACCCTGTCTCTCTCCTTTTTCCTCTGAGCCCAGAGATCGATCGATGACCCCACCGTTGGGCCGACGCTTTATTTATCTGGCTGCGCAATGATATTATCAGCCTTAAACGTTATATACAGCAAATGTCTTCCTAAATCAACACAATAGGATAGCTTTCAGAGACCAGCCTGGTCTTTCTTAAAGAAATCCTCGCTCTTTTTCTTTTTCTCTTTCTGTCCCTCAGACAATCCTTCTCTTTTCTTTCCTTACATTTGGGAGTATTTTAGATGCTGGACTTGGGGATTTGATCCTTTGCTTTCAGCTTGGTTAGAGGAGGCCTTAGCAGTCCAGGAGATGGATAGACACCATTATCCAGCTATCACTGAGATTCCCATCAGGGGTTCCCTTGTCAGCGGGATCCAACTGCCCAGACCCACTCTATTCACATGATCCGGATTTCTCAAAATTGGGGTAGAAGGGAAAGCAAGGGGTGGGGAACCGAGTTGCAAACTTGCACCGTGTTAATTGTTTTCTTTCCTCTCAATTACATTCATAAACCTATTTTCTGCATTGCATGTTATTTCTTTGTGCTTCAAAATTGAAACCACGTGCAGCGCCTTCTCCCCTCCGCACACACAATAAATGCACTGCCCCCTCCCCCAACCCATCACGTAACTATTTACATCTTGGTTACTCTCTGTGCTCAGACCCTGGGAGAAGAAATTGGCCCCGTGGGACTAGGTAAGGCTTTGTGAAAGCATCTCTCAAATCCGAATCTCGGGACCCCATTTCAGGAAAGGCTCCCACTGTCCCCCTCAAGACCCACTCTTCACACAGGTGGTTTAAGTTTACTCTGGGAGAGAACTAGCAGGAAGGACGTCCAAGGAGAAAGGCAGTTCTGCAGTGTCCGGCCGGGCCCACCCGCCACCTACATCACACCCTTGCTTGCCGGCCAGTCCGGGGCAGCCGGGGTCAGCTCTGGCAGCGTGTGAGCTTCTGTTGCTCCCAGATCCGTGCGCCCAGGCGCAACAGACCCTGCACCGGGAGCGACTGTTCCCCGGAGAGTATTCCAGTCCCGGGTCTTCCCAGGCAAAGAAATCCCACAATAAATAAATAAATAAACTCCAAAGGGGGGAGGGGAAGCTGGAAAATGGATTCGCTGACAAGGAGAGATAATAAATGAGAAGCGCTTTCAGATAGATATCTCAGACGTGAAATTGCGCCCAGCTGGTTGTGTAAGCAAACAAATAGTTTCATGTTAGGAACTCTCAACTTGTGGCTTGATGAATAGAACACGACAGAGGTAAATGGGTCTTTAACTCATTTAGGAATACAACTCTTTGGCTTCGCAAGTAAAAGGCCCAGTGACGCCACGGATCCTGAGCAGGCCCTTTAACAAGAGTTTTATTAGTTCCCACTTGTGTTCCCCTCCACTCCCTCCTCACGCTCTTCATGGTCTCCTATTTGAAGAGACATTGATGATTTGTTCTGAGGAATCCCGGAGCTGAGGGGAGGCGATTCAGTCACCGTAGAAGATATAAGAAATGCCTACCAGTGGAGTAAGGGGAGAAAGAATATTTTTAAAAATAAACTTTATTGTTCGAACGTCTGGAATGTGCAAAATCTCAGGTGGGCCGGGAACCACGGGGGTCCAGATCCCAGTGGCCCTGAGCGCAAAACTGAACGGTGAGGTCTCCCAGACCCCACAAAGACCCCTTGCTATTGCCAGAGACCGAGAGTCTGGAACAACCCGAGGGGCGGAGTCCCGGAAACCCGAAGTGGTCCTGGTAGAGAGACCGCACCCTTCTCTCTGGTATTCCTTCCACCTAGCCGCGTCCCAGATTGGGACGTGGAGGAAGGGGAACAGCAGAGGTCTTACTTTTTTATCCTTTGAGCCATACCTCATACCACGGTGCAGAAAATGCGGGGCCTCCTTCCCTAGAGATTCCCAGAAGAGGGCACGTCCTGGGGATAGCCTTTCTGATGTTTTCAGCAAAGTTTAGGGCTTAAAATAGTTTAAACTAACTTCAAAGTTCCTAAAGTTCTCAGCTGTCCAGCAAGTGTTTGGATTAGAAAAAAAGAACGTTAAACTTTCCAGGTAACAGTTAATTTCACGAGGGAAGTCACCTTATGTGGGCTGCTGTTCAATTGATAAGATGTATTTTCTCTGGACCTGGGGAACCCGTTGTTTCCACTTCGACAAGTTAGCCCAGCTCTACTCTCCTGATCCTTTAGGACTGAGACAGCTTTGACAGGCTGAGGCAGGGCTACAAGCCCCAAGACAACCGTCTGGTCTACACCTGCCTGCAGCTTTACACCGGAGTTCCACGGCTCCCCCTGGCGCATGGCACAATGGCAGGCTCGGTACTCAGGAGCCTCCTGGCGGTCACCCAGGCAGAGGAAGCCTCCACCTGCTCCACCTCACCTCCTCTTCAGATCCTGCGCCACAGCGGCAACCAGGGCCGAGAAATCGCTGTACATGGAACCCAGGCAGCCCGGCCGCAATTGGGGCCTGCCACTTCGCGCTGTGAGACTTTGGGTTGCTTTGGCCGCTCCACTCTCATCCCTCATCCCCTGAGATGCAGCCACTGGTCAGTTCAGTCAGGAGGAGGGAGCTTTTAGATTGCCGGGAGCAGAAGGCCCTTTTCCCGTTGTCACAAGGCTCAACTCATGGTTTAGATGCTGCCGTTTTGGTTTCTAAATTGTCCCTTAGCGCAAGTTGATTCTTCAGTCCTTTCTACACTCTGAGAATGGAAAGCCTTTGGGAAGCCTGTTGGGCCCAGCAGGACTGCCCAATGACCCCTGAGTCCGTGTAAGGTTCTCTTTCTTTTCTTTTTTTTTTAAATTTAGTTATTTTATTTAAATGCATTTCAAGTCATAGTACATAACCACAGCTCAGTTTTTCCATTTCTCTGTCTTTCTGAATGAGCACAGTGATCTCTGATTCTGGAAAGACGACTGTCTATGTGTAAGGTGGTGGTGGTGGGGGGACACCTTAGCCACCCAGGAGATAACAGGAGAAACTCACTGTCCCAGTCTTCAAATAGGTGAGGAGTAGGTAGGAACCCGTTCCTCCTGGTTTCCCCACAGCCCCAAGGCTTCTTGGCTCCTCCAGGAGCCCAAGGGAGTCTATGAGGCCATAGGAAGCCCTGCACTTCTCCCTGCACAGTTCCAGTTGATCCTCAGCTTGAGCCCAGGCTTAGAAAAGTGGCCAGGATTTTCCAGGCCTTGAGTAACTCTGGACCCTGCCAGCAAGAGTCAAGTCACCACTGTTACCTCTGAACACTGCAGCATAATCCTAGTACATGTCTGTCCTCTGTTTCAACACTGGGTACCTTGTGCTTGGGCTTCTATGTTGAAATTAATTGTAAAGTACATTTCTGACCTATGAAAATGTTTATCTGTTTTCATTAGAGGGATCACATTGTAATGAATATATTTACATCTCATTTCAAGAAAGGCAGGAAAGATCGGTGAGCTCTCTGAGGCTGCTGGCCTCCCCAATACCTCCACACTCTAACTATAGCCCACCCCCCATTCTGCCCTTGGGCAGCAGGAGTGGGTTCCCAATACCTCCTGGAAGATGATCAGAAATTATGTATTAGCAATCCTCATCCCCTCCTGACTTAGGTGTCCAACCAGCAGGGAATTCAGCTTTGGCCCATAAGAAGTCCTTGGGTATGGTGCAGAGGATCACTCTAGGGAGTAGTTCTGGCTGCTCCAGGGCTCTGCACCCTGCTGTCCTACCTTGAGTGGTCCCCAGGCAGCCTGGTTTCTGATCTTGCACCTACAGTGGTTTCTCCAGTGAGCTAGGCACTGCCCATGCTGTGTTGCACTCAGAATATTAAAAACCTCAAGCGGGTTGGAGTATAGGATCTTGTTAATGCATTTTGGGGGGTAGCACCTGGAGACTTCTAGACAGCAAATTGAAAGCAAAACATTGCCAGTAATTTCTGAAAGTGAAGCTCTTGCCTCATACGGGCCTGTCTGGGGCTGGGGGGAGGGGGAGGGTGAGAGGTGTTATTTTTGAAGATCTGGCTTTATTAATACGCTAAGAAAGAGCTCCCTTGGCAGTATGTGTTCTCACAGCTCCAGCTCAGATCCTATAAAACATTCATGCTCCGAAAGCTGTTACAGATAGCTGCCCCCCACGCACACCCAAATAGAGGCCTCAAGGGGAGGCTTCTGCCCTCAAAGAGCTATAAGGACCCAAATGCCTTCTGGGAACTCCCTCCAGTTCAACTCCCAACTCCTAGGTTTTGGGTCAGCACTCTGCTAAGAGCCACAGGGGCAGGGGCAGGGGACCCTTCAGTGCACCCACCAGAACTCCAGGACATCTTAGGAGCCCTTGTCTGGAAGGAAAGGAAAGGGTAACCACAGTCAGATCTTCAGAGGTTCATAACAGAGAGCAAAGTCAGAACTCTGATGTAGAGGGCCTGACAGTATCCCAGAGCTGGGGAGAAGTGGGATCCTCCAGCCACTGGCCTACACTCATCAACCGAGGGCTCAGAGGCATCTGAGCACCCCTTTCTTTTCTGCTCTGCATATATACCACCATGTTTCTCCCAAACGTCTCCAACTCAGCAAGTTCCCACCTGTGGCAAGGACTCAGGTGCTGCCCATGGGTCACTGAAGTAAACTGTGCCTGGGTTCTTGGTGCCTAGAGATTTAGCCCCAGTGCTTAACTCAGACCCAGCCTGCCCCAGTTCCCTACCCAGATGTGTACAGGGGTTCCTTCAGTCCACAAAGTCCCAACACTCCTGTCCTCCACCAAGGTGCCCTATCCTGCTTGAGGATTCCAGCCTTTACAGACTAGGGATCTCTGAATTTATAAAACCAAGACAGTGGCTAGTTTTAGGAAATGAATGTAGTCAATTTGGTATTGGACCTTAAATTTCCTACTTTCCCCAAAATACCCAATTCTAGTAGTAGTTGAGCTGGAAATGAACCAGGGGGTTCTCTTGTACTGATGACATCGGCCAAGCAACCACACAAATGGGTTTTGCTAAATTCTTTTATTTTTGTTTAAATTTTCACTTCAATTTTAATTCTTGAAGAACAGCCTCGACAACATATATCGCACTCATTATAAGAAGCAAAGGGTTATATCAAAAATTATTAGTATAGAATCACAGGAAATCTGGTTTGGAACCAGAAAAAAATACAAAACAGATATAGATACATAGACACAGGACAAATTTTTTTATAATTATTTGGAAAATGTTATTTTCCCCTAATTCTTGTTTCCTTTTTCCTTTATGCGCATACGATGTTTAAATTTTACAAAAAATGAAAATAAAGACTAGTATTTTACAAAATGAATAACAATGTTTGGTGTGTGTGTGCGTGTGTGCATGTGTGTTTCTACATAGGATTCAGTCCATTTCCATATGTGTTGTTTTTCTGTACAGAATATATCCACATCCGTCCACAATAAATCCTGGAAGGTCCATTAGTCTCCTTCAATTTTATTAAAATTCTTATGGTCCTCTCTTCCAAAAAATGTTTTCATTTTCTCACCAGACACAAGATCCTTTTTCTTTCCTTTGCAACGTGCTTATAGATCTGATCCTAAAAGAGTCTTTTTTTCTCTTGGTTTGCAGCTCCAGTTGCATTTCTGCAGAGTGGGCTGCTCCTGTCCTCAGCATTCCTTCCCCTGCCTGGTCTGCCTGGCCCTCCGCACCCGGAGTCCCCGAGGCTTTGGAGTCCTTGGCCTGGGTGAGTCCTCTGAGTTTCTATTGGGGGCAGGGGCAGGCAGGAAGCGCCCAAGGTCTAGGAGCACTGGATGGACATGTAAGGCCAGTTGAAGCTGCTCCCAGACAGTAACATATCTCGGATGAGAGTTTCAATGGGGGTTTTACCTACCAAACGGACGAAGAAGAGCTGCTCGATGACAGAGGAGGACACTGTGCGCAGCGAGGGCAGTCGCAGCAGCAGTTTGCCGAAGCGGCTGGGCTGGTTGGGGTACTGGCTCCTCACATATTCCTCCAGTGCGCATTGGGATTTCTCCTGCAGGCTTTCGATGTGGGCGGCATCCGACAGGCCACAGGCATCTGCCGGAGCAGCCACAGGAGGAAGAGACAGGGAAAGGGAGCACATGGTTAACTGGAGAGCAGCAAAGGCACAAACAACAAGCCACTGATTTTTTTAAAGAGAAGGAAAGAAGGAAGAAATAGAAAGAGAGAAATCCTCCCCTCATACCTCCCCACTCTCTTTTCACCATTCTTTCCCCAGCCCAGATACAAATAAAAATAAATCACAATTCCACTGTAGCATAGGGGTGTTGGAGAGAGATACACACACATGCAGAGGCAGCAACCTCTCTAGATTCTTTGTTTTTCCTCTTTCACTTTGGATTAAATAATGTACGATGCTGGAGCCATGTTTGCTGTGTGTGGCAACCTGTCCTTGTCTGCAGGGGAGTATCTTTCTGGCTGTGCTCATTAAAGGGAGGACTTTGCCCATTTTCCCCCTGATTTGGGGGTATTCAGGACCTCTGAAAAAGTATGCAGCCTGGAGGCAGTTCTTAAAGGATTCTTGGAGGTACCCTTTCAAACCCAAATGACCCCAATTAGAAAGCTCAAGGAAAACCTAGATTATGTACTGAACACATGTGTGCATGCATGTGTGTGTGTGCATGTGTTTGTAGGGGGTAGGTAAGGAATCATGGGCTAGCAGTGCCTAGAATCAGATCAAGCTCATGCTTTAGCAATATAGGATTTGAGATCCACTATCTATGCAAGCAAAAACTCTGCAGCAAATCCTCCATGAGAGTGTACACTTCTATCTGTGCCTTAGATCAAGTAATTGAAAATTGGTTACATCTCTAAGCTGTATACTAATCAGGAGGAATATGGCTCAGTTATTCTAGGCTGAAGAAAGGAGACATCTTTGGTGAGCAGACACAAAGCTGGGCTAGAGGCAGTAGCAGCTGCTACTGGTTCAGAACCAGGGAGTGAGGACTTAAGGGGAAATTTGGGGGAGATAAGTTTCCTGTGATAGGACCTAAGGAGAAAAAGGTACCTCTACAATGATGGCATTTCAAGATCTGAGAGCTTATTTCATACCAACCAAGGCCCTTGCTGGTCTTCTAAAAACATATCAAGACAGCAGATTATACTTTATCAACTAACTTGAGGCAAGCAAATGGAGGGTTTAGATGGAATCAGAGGAATAGAGTGAAGGCTTCCACCTTAGTTCAAATACTCATGTTGTTTTTCATATTAATAATAAATATTTTAGAAATAAGAAGATCACAGAGGAGCCATAGTCAGATTGACTAGAGATCAAAGGCATAGTTTGCTGATATATAGACCTGTAAGAAATGCATGCATGGCAATGCCCCCAAAAGGATACCATATAATTGTGAATGGGCAAGTGTGACCCCAAAGACGACACTACAAATGATTCAAAGAGAAAACTGCATCCAATGAGTTTGAGCTTTATGCCCTTATATTTCAAGAACGAGGATTCACAAAGCATTCTAATACCTTCATCTACAAGGCTATGGCCCCAAGCTAAAATACAAATACAACTAGTGACAATTCAAGATCTTCTGAGGCAAGTACCCTTTGACCCCAGATTCAGACTGGGTTTCTTTCAGATGTCTAATTACTCCAGCCACCTGGTCGGATGTATCCACACTGACTTGAATTGGGAAGCCTGTGAGATTTTATGGCCAGCAGGGCCAGGACAGAAGCTCTTTGGGGTTTCACTGCTTAGAGGGGTCTGCCCTTGGTTCTGCTTGCTTACCTGATCCAGTTGTATTGTCATCCTGCAGACCCATATTTACATATATCTTGCTTTACATGCATTATCTTTCATTATGCCATGAATCTCTTTCAGTCTAAGACAATGCAAATATGGAAAGGAAACCATTGATACGCCAGAAAAAAAAATTTAACAATCCATATGGCAACCCCTCAGATCAGTAAAATAGTTATCTGATAGTTGCAAGTAGGACCCCCAGAATGCAAGGTCACACTCCTACTCCCAGATAGGCCACTTCAAGAGAGAAGCCCGGAAAGTTAAGCTTGAGCTCTGTGCTGTCTGCTTCCATCTCTTTCCTTCTTTGGGAGTACAGCGCTTCTAGCTGGGCCTGTGGTCTCCCTCCAGCAGGAGCCCTAGTTCTGGGCCTGGCTTCTCACCCTGGGTATTCATTAACCCCATTGCAACAGAATTTTCCCAAGTGTGGACTGAGAGTATGGAGCTCTCACATCAATTGGGGGATTGTGGTGGCAAAGTTAGGTGAGCAGGAGGTGAAATGCAGTACATATTTACACTCCATGAGTTATACTTCAGATAAGGAGATGGATTGTGCAAAATCCATGTCTCACTTTTTATATGGTAGTGTCAATGTGGGAACCCTCACTATTTCTTCTACAGTGTATGGAAAAGAAATTATGTAAATAAATAACCATTACTGCTCAGGCCCTCCTGGCTTAGCCTTTGTAGTACAGAGAATGTATTTCATGTGGTGCATTCAGAAGAGTTTAGTATTCAGGAAATATAGATGTAATCAGCTGCCATAACTAGAAATCAAAGTTATTATTGTGCTGAAAATGGATTTATTGTATTTATGTTAACTAGATGACTCCTTTCAGAGATGGTCTCATTTATTTGAAGGAATATTTAGGTGTATGAATTAATGAATTTTTTTAAAAAGTAAGTTTAGGTCATGACCTAGTCCTTGGATGCTGTCCAGAATATTAAGGATTAAACATACCATCCGGAGGCCAAATGTGAAAACCACCACAGGGGACCCCCCCCCCCCCCCGCCCAGTGCCAGCTTCAAATACTTAGCCAGAGCAAACCACGTTGGACAATATGTCTAAAACTGTCTTTTCCATCATTCAAAGTTTGCTTAAAAGTTGGATGACTTTGAGAAGGCTACCCATGAATTCCCTTCTGGCTGGCAATCAAAACAAGTTTAGTCAAAAGTGGAAATGTGTTGTATGGAAGAGAGGGGGGTGAATTACTACTGACAGCTCTATTTCCATTTTCAGATATTCTGCTTGCAGTTTTCCAACAAAATAATGTTATTGTTCACTTCTAGGCAAGGGATGCACCTTGAAGACTTGGTTCAAGAATCTCTGGAAAACTTTTTTTAATGGCACACTTTTCACAGGAATGTTTTAAGATGGAAAGTTAAAAGAAAAGCATGAATAATTCCACAATGTTCCCTGCAGCCAGCACAGTCCTTGCCTCTCTCTGGGAAAGGGCACAAGATCAGTAGAGTCAAGGGGTGTCAAAGAATCTTAGGGGAACAAGGAAAAGGGAGGGGAGACCTTTCTTGAGAAGACCTCTGTCCAGCTCCAAGTCACATTTCTGCTTCAAGACACCTCGCTAGATGAGATTTTAAAATCCTAGCTTCCCTGACACTGGCTTGCTTCCTGATGAATTTGGCTAAAGAATCGGGTAGTGGAGAGCCAGCCAGGCCCCATGCCTGCCAGAGCTATAGCAGCCTGGTCGCTGCTTCCCAGGCTCTTTGTCACTTTTGAAAAACACGTTTCCATCAGGAAGACTTATTAAGATAAAATGCATTCAAACACCAAGGAGGCTATTCAATAAATCTTCCATTTGTTTTAAGGTTTGCACTCTATCCTCTTGCAAATAATACTCCTTCTCTCACTAGCGGACCTGCATTTGCACCAAAAGTAAAAGGGGGGCAGTCCAAGTCCATGGCTCTGGCCACCCTGCATACAAATGAGATACTCTTGTCTAAATAAATTATCTGCTGTTCAGATCGATATTAATACTACATTTGCTACATTACAATATTGTGCAAATTTAAGAGTCATTTTAATACAATGTAAATACGATTCTTCACGCATGAAAGCCAAGAAATATTGATAGATTTTACCACAGCTTACTGTTCAACAAGGCCTTGGGAAAGTGGTTTTGCCATCTCTGCTTAAGAATGTTTTTAATTTGGCCTTTGGAGGGCCTGACTCTAGGATAGATTTATTAGAATGGTTTATTTGTTCTCCGAATGGAGGAATTAAAAACAATAGTGTCAACAATGGTGATAAAACTGCAGCTACCCCTACTCACAGTGGGCTGGGCCCAAGACCCAGTCTTAGCAGCACTGTTCCCCACCAGTCTTCTGTCTGGCTTTGTTTACATTTCCCCCCATTACCTGCTGTACAGGGTGTTTATATGTTTCCCTCTTACAGGTTACAATAATAAAAGAGGGGCAGTGTTCTCAGAGGCTCAGACCAGAGCCCTTCAAAGAAAACGTTAATGCACTTTCCTGGAAGTTAATTTGAACCATCTATCATAAGAGAAATTGTTAACATCCATGTTACCACCACCTACACTCAATTCGATATTTTAAAGGCACTCTTTTAAATTTTCAATGTTCAGTGTGTTTTGCATACCCATGAAATTTATCTCCAGGCCGGGAATCCTCTCTTATTTGCGGATTCTACAGTATTGCTTTTGTTTTTTATCTTTCTTGTTTAGATCGAATCCGTTTTTTATGACCCTCAATAACCTCAGCAACTACAAACATGAATGGTTTCCGATAAGGGAAAATCAGGCAGCAATAAAGTAGTATTATTTATGATTTATTTGCACGGATTCTTCTCTTTCCACCTCTGTGTGTCTCTTTCTGTCGGGAAACTCATCCAGGGAACATGCCACACAGAGTAGGAAGCCACATTCCCACGTTCTCTTCCTTCCCCTGTCCTCCCACAGAAACGCCGAACTCTGGCTCACACATACATACACGCATACCGCATACATACACACGCACACTCACACACCGTACACACGTGTAGCCAGACGGATCCACAGCACAGCCTCCCCCTCCTCCTCAGATGCACACCCACTGCAGCCGCGGACCCACGCGGGTGTCCTGGCCTTTAGGCCTGGCTGCCGCCGGGCCGCAGCCGCGCAGCCTCGGCTCCCGCACTGCCGCGCTCCCAAGATGGCAGCGGCTCGGCGGGCCGAGTTCCCGCGCCGGGGCCGCAGACCTACGCCAGGCCCAAGGTCGGGTGAGCGTTCCGACTCACACAGCGGCCTTGGCGGCGCGGCAGACGCGTGAAGCCAGGCCTGGGCAGCGAGGTGTTTGCCTTGGCTTCCGGCAAGGCCTGCCCTCCCGGCGACCGACCGCAGCCTCACCTGACGTGAACAGCACGATGGCTTTGAGGCAGCTGTACTCGGCCGAATCGACGTGCAGAGCCTTGAGCTTCTCCACCTGCTCCTGAAAGATGCGAATGTGGTCCATGAAGGCCACGACGCGGTCGGCGGACATGGGCGAGGCGTGCAGGCCGGCGGCGGCCAGCAGCGGCGCCACGTGCAGCGGCATGGAGCACTGGGCCGCGTTGAGCACGAACAACTCGCTCCAGGTGAGGCGTAGTAGGGACACCTGATCGGTGATCTGCAGATCCGGGAAGAAGGGGATGTTGCGGGCCCACTCGACGGCGCTGAAGAGCAGGCGCGCGGCCAGCTCGCAGATGTTCTCGATGCCCATGATGTTGTTGGGCTGCATGCACTGGCTGCCATAGCGCGACGTGGGGTAGGGCTCGGCGCGCAGCAGCAGCGAGATGTAGCCAGACAGGTAGCAGTGGCCATTGAGGGGGTCCCCGTTGGTGAGTGCGTACTGGCCTGGATTGGGCTGGGTTGGAGGCATTCTTCCTCGCTGAACCGCTGACAAAAGAAAGAGAGAAAAGAGGCAATGTGCATCCAGGGGGCTTGTGAACATCGCGCGCCGCAGCGCACCCGACACAATGCAGCAGCTTTTCCCGCAGCCACACACTCCCGGACATATCTAAACCGCTAGTTCTCATAACCCACACCTCGAGGAGATCTGGGGTGAGGCCCTCCAGCTCTGCTACTCGATGGGTCCAGTCATAGTCTGCGCCCTGATCATTTCAGCTCCAGCGGAACTAGGCCTGACTTCAGGGCCCCCAGCTCCGCAAGGCGAAGAAAGTACCATCCAACCCCTTGGCTTCCAAAAAGAAATATACGGATAAATGAAACCCCATTCACCCCTCCAGAATGAAGCAAATCAGGATTAAGGAGAAAAAAAGAGAGAGAGAGAGAAAAGGCGAAACCTGAGAAAGGTTGTGGTTGGAAGCAAATGCCTAGCGGCCTCTTCATTTGCAAACAAGCAGCGTTTTGCTCATAAAATGTTTCCATATTCTCTTAAAATGCTATAGTATTATCTTTAAAATAGATACAAGTTACATATCCTAGTAACCACTTACAACTTTTGAGTAGAGAACAAGTCTGTAACCCTCCCTTCTTCCCTCCTCCCCATCGCCCCATACAAAGTTTTCACTATTAAAAACAACAGAAAATTGAAATTTTTCAAGAAAAAAGTTGAACTTACAGTAGCCAAACATTATTGAAAAAAGTGGGAAATATAATTAATGTCTGTTCTGCTCCGTGCCACTGCAACCTGCAGCCAGCTTTTGCCCAGTGAATGCACGAGCTTGCAACTGCAAAAACACTGGATTCATTAACCATCTGAATGCAAAACGTAAGCATGCTTTGAGTTCTTAAAGCTGACCAAAGTTTTTTTTTTTTTAAATGTGTATGTTTTACTTCAACAGTGCCAACGTTTTAAATTGCCATGTAAACAAAGACAACTTTAGGAAAAGTTAGGGCTACTGAACTCTCCCCCCCAACAAATTAATATAGATATGTCCATGTACACGTAGCTGCCTCATTTCAGGTTGTGTACTATTTTCTTAAGTTTGCTTTGATTCTAATTTCAATGCAAGTTCCAGTGCCATTTAAGATCTTGAAACATAATGGCTAGAATACTTTTTTCCTAATTATAGTTTTGAACTTGGCAGTTATTTTTCAATTAAATGAGTGCACAATTCAAAGTTGTTTTTTTTTTTTTTTCCAAATGCCTACAAAATCTCCCTGGAGCTAGAAATGAAGTCGTCATATTTGCCTGCTCCTTGAAATCTGAAGGAAATCAATTTCTTTTCTTGTGGCATATAAAATATAATTTTAAAGTCAATTACAAGAAGGAGTAATCTGCATTCTGCAAAATTGACTGGTTCGCTAATTTGACTATAAGACATCTTTAATGATTGTCAGGAGATAAACTTTAACTATAAACAGCTAAATATATTTATAAGAAAAGTGTTGCATCTCTTGCCACATGAACATGAAGCATATCTAAATACAACATCAAAAGTTGTGTGTGTTTTTTTAAAAAAACAAACCCATACAACAGGGATTAAATGATGTGGAAGCTCATGCCAGCTGCAGTCTATGCATTATGGCCAAATAAGAAGGATCGGTAAATGCCGTTGTAAATTGTAATTTGTATGCAGTATTTAAGCAGAGGGTGGAGTTTGATGAAAAAATAAAATGAGTATCATGCTTTTTAAAAAAATGACACTACTATGAAAGCACAGTTCAGTCACAAACTTTCCTTTCAAAGTAGAGGGGTGAAAACAAGGCCATAGCTCTGGAGGAGGCGGCCCCAGCTCCGCGAAGAGGAGAGGGAACCAGTGAACAGGCCAGAAGCCCCCCTTCCCCCCTAATTAGACCTACAAGTGCAATAAATCTCACTCCTCTTTTTCCAAGCTAACCTTCCAAAAGGATGATGGCAGCAATGAATCTACTGCTCAGGGTACTCCAGCCCCCAGCCCTCTCACTTTTAAAATAAAGGGTATGAAGAGGTGGAGGGGAAAATGGAATGAAAAAACACAGAAACAGTTTCCTGGGGGAAAATAAGCACCCCTGCCCAAGTTCATGCCAGCACATCTCCAAGCATCTTCACGCACACGCGGAAAAGAGACACACACACCGAGCACATCCAACAGAGGAAAGGAGGGGATTTTAAGCCACAGCTCATGATCCCAGGGACACAATCCTGAGCAGGCAGCGGGCGGGGTGGGGGAGCCGGGAAGAGGAGCGCAGGCTGGGAGGGGGAGGCAGCGGCAGCGAGCTGAGCGCAGGGAGGGGGGAACGCTGGGAGAGGAATGCAGTGAGGACCAGGGAAGCTGGGACTAGCTGGGACCATAGGAACCCCAGGAACCCCAGCCCAGTACAGCAGCCACCCCGGCGAGAGAAGGAGGGAGAGAGTGTGTGTGTGAGTGAGATAGCCAGGGAAGAGGGCTAAGCGCGGGGAGAGAAGCAGAGAAGAAATATTCACCTTCCCGCCTCATGCCCACTTTGAGGCACTTCTTGAGGCGGCAGTATTGGCACTGGTTGCGGTGGTGCTGGTCGATGGGACAGTTCCTGTTGGCACGGCATGTGTAAGTTAAGTTCCTGCGGACGCTCCTCTTGAAGAAACTTTTGCAGCCCTCGCAGGTGAATTGGCCGTAGTGCTTGCCGCTCGACTTGTCCCCGCACACCACGCACTCGATATGCTGCTGGCTCTGGCCCGAACCGGGCGGGCCCTGGCCCTTGTCCCCCGCCGTGCCGGGGGTGGCGGGCGCTCCAGGCTGGCCCGGGGTCTGCGGCGTGTGCGGAGCGCCCGAGCCCGCCTGCTGCTGCTGCTCGCCGGCGCCGCCGCCGCCGCCGCGGGCCGCCTGCGCTGCGGGGTTGGGGCCGCCGGGGTTGCCCCCGGCCACGTCGTCCTGCGGATCTCGCCAGCTGCTAACTACCATTGCCATATCTTTGGGCCCTGGGAGCGCTGGGGGGAGCCGAGCTGCTCGCCGAGGGCCGAGGGGCGCGCGGGCGCGCTGGGAGGGGAAGGGGAAGGGGAAGGGGGGAGGGGGAGGGGGCGGGGGGCCCACCGGGCGCCCCGGGGTCGCGGGAGCCGAGCCCGAGCCGGGCACCGGCCGCTGCCTCCGCCGCTGCCGCCGCTGCCGCCGTTACTGCCTCGGCCGCCCCGCTGCTGCTGCGCGCCCGCCCGCCCTGCTGGCGTTTTGTTGTGGTTCCTGCT
>PVHX01007905.1:0-87469 GCA_004024805.1 Geosciurus inauris
TTTATTTTATTGCTTTGTATGTGGTGCTGAGGATCGAACCCAGGGCCTCACGCATGCGAGGCAAGCGCTCTACCGCTGAGCCACAATCCCAGCCCCAAAGTGACACTTCTAATGGTCCCAGGAATGGGAAATTGTCTTACATTAAGTCTCCTGAGCCATCATCAAGTTTGAATTTTCCTGCTTGTTTGGAAGCAAGAATTTGAAACCAAGAGAAGCTCTGGCTAAGACAGTAAGTTGTGATGTCATATGCCTTGGGTAGCATCCTAGCTGCCCTAGAGTGAGCCCTTGCCTGGAGAACAAGCCAGATGGAGGCCCCCACTCATGTGGTGTCCCTCTCTCTTCTTGTCTTGTCCAGGAAGCTGTCTTTCCTAATGATATTCCTACACATGTCCTACTGTGGAATTTGGAGAGTTTTTTGTTCCAACTTTTTTTCTTCTGAATTTGTAAAGGAAGGAAACAAGGACTTCAAGAATTTGTGAGGTCAGATTCATCTAGGTATAGTTGGTCGAAGTCCAAATGCTGGAATTCTTTCAGGTCCCTTTCCTGAAATCAACCTCCATTTCTTTAAGCCCTCAAGGTACAAAGGACAGTGCTTACTTTTGTGACTAATGAAAAGCTCAAGGATGATCTGTTGACTCCCTGTTTTGCCACCGCCCCTCTTTGGGCAGGAAGAGCAGTACTAAGTTGCAGGACACTACAATGATTCCAGTTTCAGGCTAACATACAGGGTTTTCCAGCCTTTTCATTTTTTAAATTTTTTGTAGTTGTAGATCAACACAATACGTTTATTTTATTTATTTATTTTTATGTGGTGCTAAGGATCTAACCCAGTGCCTCACATGTTCTAGGGAGGTGCTCTACCATTGAACTACATACCCCTAGCCCAGTTTTCCAGCTTTTGTTGTTTCCTGGGGTTATCTTCCATGCAGTGATGTCATCATTATATGATAATTTACATCAACTTGACCCATATCGTCAAAAGCAGTAACACTGGCAATTCTGAGTTATAGTCTCTGACTGACTTTTTTTTTTAAATATTTTTTCAGTTGTTGATGGATCTTTATTTTATTCATTTATTATTTGTATGTGGTGCTGAGGATCGAACCCAGTGCCTCATGCATGCTAGGCAAGCGCTATACCACTGAGCCACAACCCCAGCCCCTCTGACTGACTTTTTAAATAGATAACTAGAATTCTTGCCCTCATGACCTCAGTTCTCTGAAACTTCTCAGCCTTCTCCTAGGTGGAAATTAGTAAAACTATGTGTCATTCAGCTTTTAATTACTTGTCACTTAATTTCAAAATCATGATCATATTTTCAGCAGGGATGGGAGTCCCATTGGCAGGGCAAGAAGTCTGCAGGTGGTGCACACAAGAGTCAGCAATCTCAAAGTTCAGCTGGGTAGTTCTATTCAAATGTGAAAAATGGATTTTCAGTTTCACCTTAATTTCTATATTTTGGCTGCTACTGAAGTTGAATAGTTTTTCAAGTGTTTAGGCCAAATGGCCAAAAGTTTCCTCTCTTGTGGATTTTCCATCCTTAATCCTTTGTGTGTGTGTGTGTATGTGTGTGGCGGAGGGTACTGGGGGTTGAATCCAGGGGTGCTCTATCATTGAGCTACATCTTTAGCTATTTTTATTTTGAGACAGGGTCTTTATGTTACCCAGACTGGTAACTAGGGATCCTCCTGCCTCACACACCTGAGTAGTAGTGCACCACCATGGCCTTAATCCATTTTTCTTTAAGGACATTTGTTAAGGATATTAGCACAGCTCTAATGCATGTTACAACATTTAAAAAACATTCATTGTCTCAGTGGCAGAGTGTTTGCATAGCATCAAGGCACTATGTTTGCTTCCCAGCGTTTAGCATTCCCCACCCTGCTTCCCGCCAAAAAGCTTCACTTTCCTTTAATTTATGGGTTTGCATCCTGGCTTGGTAAATTCAGTCATATTCCAAGGTGTTTGTGTCTGTGTGTGTGTTTATGCATTTAGTCTCCCAAATTTCTTAAATGATATTTTGTTACGATGTTTATCCATAAGTCTTTAATTAATCTAGAATGTATTTGTATATGCTATGAGGTAGAGAGTCTTTACTTCTTTCCCAGTGCATGGCCAACCATCCTAACATCATTTTCTCCAATGAATTGAAATGTCACCTTCATCATATAGTTTTCTCACATAATTTATGTCTGTTTCTGGATTTTTCTCTTTCTGTGCCTATGCTTTACTGTTTTGACTGCAATAGCTTTATATGTTTTAATATATAGAAAGCCAGGTCTCACATTACTATCTTTTTAAATATTTATATTTTGACTATTCTTGGATAGTTATTTTTCTTTTTCTTTCTTTTTTTTTTTAGTTGTAGGTGGACACAATGTTGTCATTTTATTGCGTTGTATGTGGTGCTGAGGATCGAACCCAGGGTCTCACGCATGCGAGGCAAGTGCTCTACCGCTGAGCTACAATCCCAGCCCCGGATAGTTCTTTTCCTAGTATATTTTAATTTTAATTAATTTTTTATGGTATTGTGGATCAAACCCAGGACCTTGTGCATAGAAAATTGTTCTACTTCATATACAAAACATGACCAGAGGCAAGTGCTCTACAGCTAAGCTACATTCCCAGCCCAAAGTAACTTTTTTTTTGATGGTACTTTGGATGAAATTCAGGACCTTCTACTTATCAATGAGGTAAATCTTTAAGTTACCAAGGAACTATCAAACTGTTTTACATAGCAGCTGTACCATTTTTACATTCCCATCAGAAAGTATGAAGGCTCCAGTTTTTTTCACCTTCTTTTGGTACTGGGGATTGAACTCAGGGGCACTTGACCACTGAGCAACATCCCCAGCCCAATTAAAAAATATATATTTTTAGCCGGGTGCGGTGGCTCAAGCCTGTAATCCCAGCACTTAGGGAGGCTGAGACAGGAGAATCGTGAGTTCAAAGCCAGCCTTAGCAACGGCAAGGCACTAAGCAACTCAGTGAGACCCTGTCTCTACATAAAACACAAAATAGGGCTGGGGATGTGGCTCAGTGGTCGAGTACCCCTGAGTTCAATCCCCAGTACCAAAAAAACCCCAAAAAAAACATATATTTTTTTAGTTGTACATGAACATAATATCTTTATTTTAATTTTATGTGGTGCTGAGGATTGAATCCAGTGCCTCACATGTGCCAGGCAAGTGCTCTACCACGGAGCTACAACCCTAGCCCCTCAGCCCTATTTTGTATTTTATTTAGAGACAGGGTCTCACTGAGTTGCTTAGTACCTCACTTTTGCTGAGGCTAGCTTTGATCCTCCTGCCTCAGCCTCCCAAGCCACTGGGATTACAGGTGTGCACCACCACGCCTGGCTCACATCTTCACCAACACTTGTTTTCCTTTTAAAATTATGTCCAAGCTGGGCATAGTGATGCACACCTGTAATCCCAGCACTTTGGGAGGCTGACACAGGAGAATCATGAATTCAAAGCCAGCTTCAGCAATGGCAAGGCACTAAGCAACTCAGTGAGACCCTGTCCTTAAATAAAACACAAAATAGGGCTGGGGATGTGGCTTAGTGGTCGAGTACCCCTGAGTTCAATCATTGGTACCAAAAAATAAAAAAGAAATTATATCCTATCTAGTGGGCGTGAAATAGTATCTCACTGAGGTTTTGGTTTGTATTTCTTTAATGACTAGTGATGTTCTTGTGCTCGTTGGATATCTGTATATCTTCTTTGGAGAAATGTAATTCAAGTCCTTTCGGTGTTGTTTAGTTGCAAGACTTCTTTGCATATTCTGGGTACAAGACCTTTGTCAGATAGAAGATTTGAAATATTTTCTCCCATTTTGCTTTCACGATAGTGTCCTTTGATGTAAAGAAATTTTAATATTTTCTTTTGTTGTTTGTGCTTTTAGTGTTATATTTAGGAAACCATTGTCTATTCCAAGGGCAGAAAGATTTACAACTATGTTATCTCCTAAGAGTTATACAGTTTTAGTTCTTATATTTAGGCCTTTGTAGTAATTGTTCAAATTGGAATGTGAGTCTTTAAACTTTGTTCTTTCTCCAGATTGTTTAGGCTTCTGGTTCTCTTTGAATTCCATATAAATTTTAAAAAGAATTTTTGGGGCTGGGATTGTGGCTCAGTGGTAAAGCGCTTGCCTTGCATGTGTGAGGCACTGGGTTCGATCCTCAGCACCACATAAAAATAAATAAATAAAGATATTGTGTCCATCTACAACTAAAAAAAATTAAAAAAAAAATTTTTTTGTAGTTGTATAGAATGCCTCTGTTGTATTCGTTTATTTTTATGTGTGGTAAGGATTGAACCCAGTGCCTCACACATGCTAGGCAAGTGCTCTGCCAGTGAGCTACAGCCCTAGCCCTGATTCCATATGAATTTTAGAATCAGCCGGGTGCAGTGGCTCACGGCTGTAATCCTAGCATTTTGGGAGGCTGAGATAGGAGAATTGTGAGTCCAAAGCCAGCCTCAGCAACGGCGAGGCGCTAAGCAACTCAGTGAGACCCTGTTTTATGTAAAATACAAAATAGGGCTGGGGGTGTGGCTCAGTGGTCGAGTGCCCCTGAGTTCAATCTTCAGTACCAAACAAACAAACAAACAAACAAATAAATAAATTTTAGAATCAGCTTGTAAATTTTTGTTAAAAAAATGAAATTTTAATAATAATTGTAAAATTTATATAAATCTTCCTTAGGCTAGGGGTGCAACTCAGCCTAGCATGTGTGAGGCTCTGGGTTAGATCCTCAGGACCACAATAAACAAACAAATAAAGAAGCTAACCAACTTTGTATCTTGTTTTTTTTTTTTGCACCAGGGATTGAACTCAGTACTCGACCACGGAGCCACATCCTCAGCCCTATTTTGTGTTTTATTTTATTTCAGGGTCTCATTGAGTTGCTTAGCGCCTCACTGTTGCTGAGGCTGGCTTTGAACTTGCAATTCTCCTGTCCCAGCCCCCCAAAGTGCTGGGATTACAGGCATGTGCCTCCACGCCTGCTCCAACCATGTATCTTTATATTGAAGTTATTTCTTGATATTTTATAAATCCTTGACATCCCATTTTCATTTTTCTCAAGTAATTGCCAATATAAGAAATCCATTCTTTTTTTTTTTGGGGGGGGTAAAGATATGTTATACAGTTGCTTTACCAAATTCTCTCATTTATTATAGTAGACTTTATTAGTATTTCTTCAGTTTCTAATACTTATACCAGTTTTTTATTGTTCAGTGTCATTTCATCAGCTTGATCCTTCAAAACAATATGGATATTTTCCTTTGAAATATGAAATAAGCCAAAACATGGAAACTCTAATTAAGGAAAAGAGAAAACAAAAGTACAGTTGTTGAGAAAAGAATGGATAAGTAGCCACAAAAGTGAAATTTCTACTTTAACTTAGCTTTAATCTGCTGGATTTTGGCAAGGTCTTCATTATATTTATGGGTTTTTTTCTCTTATTTTTCTTAAGAGTTGTTACCAGGAATAATGGCTACATCTTGTTATCTTTCAGTATCTGTAAGTAAAATAATATAGTTTTTCTTTCTATTTTCCTGATATAATGAATTACTTCAATGGATTTCCCTAAGTAGAACCATTCTTGCTTTCCTGGAATAATATCCTACTTGGTTGTGGAGTAGTGATTCTTTTGATGCAATGCTAGATTCAATTTGCTAATCTTTTTTTTTTTTTTCATATTTTTGCATCCATATTCACAAATAAAATTGTCAGTTTTCTGTTTTTGTGGTAATTCATGTTTTATCTATAAATTGGAGGAGTTTTCTATTTTATGCTTTAAACATCAGTAAAACTATCTAGGATTGGAACATTTTATAATAGGTAAATCTATTACAATTGCCTTTCTAATTTTTCCAGTGGTTATTGGCTCTGTTTTGTTTTACCTTTTAAAGGTACGTTTTGGTATGGTAAAATCTCATCAATACAGCGTGCTGCCATTGGATATAATCCTTTTGTCAACTAGTCACAGTTCCCTGGGTAGTCTCTATTTTCAAATGCAGCCTGGCTGAAACTCTTCTTCGGGCATGGGATGTAAGAGGGAATTCAACTGGAAGTGACTATCTAGTTGGGACTTGCTTAGTTTGAAACATTTTTTACTTTTGCAAGGACTCAACAAGAGGAGCAGTCTGAAGGTCTCCATTTGAAGGAGACAACTACCAAGCCCACATTAGTCTGTCGTGTGGTCCAATCCCTACCCAAAGCCTGTCTCCTCTCCCTTTCCTTCCATTCCTCCTAGCTGCACCTGCACTCCTTTTGCAGTTGATCCTGACCTCACCCTGGGCAGGTTTCTCTCATTCTCTCCTAGATTCAACCAAGAAAGCACAAGAGCTGTCTGCTACAGGAAATCTGGATGCAACAGCTTCATCTGTAAATCTCTTGGCGTGCCTGATGCCGAGTAACGGAAAGATTAAGACACCAGTTTTCATTAATCTTGCAATAATGAAAACTTACTTTTCATGGAATTGAAATATTCAGGTCCTATTTAATTCATAGTGGAAGGGTTTTGTGTTAGTCTGATATCTGCTCATCAAAAAATCATCCATTTCCAGCTGGGCGCGGTAGCGCAAGCCTGTAATCCCAGCACTTTGGGAGGAGAATTGTGAGTTCAAAGCCAGCCTCAGCAATGGCGAGACACTAAGCAACTCAGTGAGACCCTGTCTCTACATAAAATACAAAATAGGGCTGGGGATGTGGTTCAGTGGTCTCTACATAAAACACAAAATAGGGCTGGGGGTGTGGCTCAGTGGTCAAGTGCCCCTGAGTTCAATCTCCGGTACCAAAAAAAAAAAAAAAAAAAAATCATCCATTTCCTCTAGATTTCTAATTTTTTTGTTTCATGGAGTTGGAATTTTTTTCAGCCTTTTCCACTTTTGTGCCTATTTATTCATTCTGTTCTCAAGAACTATATTTTTGTTTTCTATTTTCCTTAGTTTCCATGTGTTGGCTTATTTTACATTTTGAAGAAAATTTATTACCCTTTCCATTATTTTGTTTCACTTATGTTATCTTTTATCTATTAAATTCTTTTTCCTATTGATTTATATTGTTGATTTTCTTAAATCATGTATCATCAACTTAAGTTTTATCTTAAAAACTAAAAGCATTTAAGACTGCAAATTACCTAAATACAGATCCTACATAAGATGTAATATTTATTGCTTTTTAGATAATTTGTAATATCAGTTTTGGTTTCCTCTTTGATCTAAGGGTTATTTAAGAAGGGATTTTTGTTTTCTTGAGATGGTTTCACTATATTGGCCTTGAACTCTCCATCCTCCTGTCACATCTTCTCAAGTAGCTAGGATTTATAGGTATGAGCCACCATGTTCTGCTAGCAGGAGATATCTTTATTTCCAAATAAGTCTTTTCCCTGCATTTGGTAATTTTATTATTTATTTGCATATTGTTTGTGATGAAAGAATATAGACTGTAAAATATGTTGTTTGTTAAGAATTTCTCAGTGGCCAATAATTTATTTTATATTCTATCATATGCGAAGTGAACATTTACTCTTTAAAATGCCATTTTTACTTTTTGCCAACTTGATTTGTCAAAATTCTGAAAGAACATTGCAGATTTCTATTATAGTGTTTTGTTTCAGTTTTAATTTTTTTTTTTTTGGTACTGGGGATTGAACTCAGGGGCACTCGATCACTGAGCCACATCCCCAGCCCTATTTTGTGTTTTATGTAGAGACAGGGTCTCACTGAGTTGCTTATCACCTCACCATTGCTGAAGCTGGCTTTTAACTCGTGATTCTCCTGTGTCAGCCTCCCAAAGTGCTGGGATTACAGGAGTGTGCCACCGTGCCGGGCTAATTTTTTATTATTTAAAAAAATATTTTTTTGTAGATAGCATGATTGTATTTATTTTTATGTGATGCTGAGGATCGAACCCAGTGCCTCACACGTGCAAAGCAAGTGCTCTGCCACTAAGTGACAGCCCCATTCCTCATTTTATTTATCTATTTTTAAAATTTGTTTTGTAGGGGCTGGGGTTGTAGCTCAGCGGTAGAGCACTTGCCTCGCATGCGTGAGGCCCTGGGTTCGATCCTCAGCACCACATACAAAGCAATAAAATAAAGACATTGTGTCCATCAACAACTAAAAAAATATTAAAAAATAAATAAATAAAATTTGTTTTGGGGCTGGGATTGTAGCTCAGCGGTAGAGCGCTTGCCTCGCATGCGTGAGGCCCTGGGTTCGATCCTCAGCACCACATATAAAGCAATAAAATAAAAACATTGTGTCCATCTACAACTAAAAAAAATTTAAAAAAAATTTGTTTTGTACTTGTAGATGGACAGTATGACTTTATTTGATTTGATGATGATGATGATTATGGTGCTGGGTATTGAACCCAGGGCCTTGTGCATGTGAGGTAAGCATTCTACCAACTGAGCTATACTCCCAGCCCTTATTTGCTTATTTTTGTATGCAGTGCTAAGGATTGAACCCAGTGCCTCACACATACTAGGCAATCGCTCTGCCACTAAGCCCCAACTCCAGCCTCAGCACATTGTTTCATTTTTTAATAAAGATCTTGTATTTTGCTGGGTGTGGTGGTGCATGCCTATAATCCCGATGGCTTGGGAGGCTGAGGCAGGAGGATCATGAGTTCAAAGCCAGCCTCAGCCAGGCCCTAAGCAACTCAGTGAGACCCTGTCTCTAAATAAAATACAAAAAAGGCCTGGGATGTATTAAGTGCCCCTGGGTTCAATCCCGGTACAAAAAAAAAAAAAAATCTCGTATTTCTGGGAAGATTCATTTTATGTATCTGGCTACTGTGGTCTTTGGTGCATATCTTCTCATGGAGTGAATCTATTATAAAATATCCATCTTTCTTTCCAGTTAAATGCTTTTTAAAAAAATTCTTTTGGTACCGAGGATTGAACTCTGGTACTGGACCACTGAGCCACATCCCCAGCCCTATTTTGTGTTTTATGTAGAGACAGGGTCTCACTGAGTTGCTTAGCACCTCGCCATTGCTGAAGCTGGCTTTGAACTTGTGATTCTCCTGTCTCAGCCTCCCAAAGTGCTGGGATTACAGGTGTGTGCCAGAATGCCCAGCAAATACTTTTCGATGTATATTCAGCTGGCCTAGATTTGTATTTCTTCTTGTTTGCCTAGAATATGGTGATGAATGATTCTTTTATTTTTAGGCTTTGTCACTTATAAAGTACCTACATTTTGTCTTCAGTAGAGGCCTCATCCCTGCTAGACAAGCACTCTACCACTGAGCTACATCCCCTACGTTTTGTCTTCTGACTTAATTTTTTGTTTTGGTAGAAAATTTATCCCATTCATATTTTTTGAAGTACTTGATATCTGATTTTATTATTTTCATAGTACTTCCATTAAATTTATTACACTTTGCTTCCTTTTTTTCTTTTTTTAAGGAAAAAGAAAACTTTTTTTTTTTGGCAGGCTTTTAAGTTTCTCTTCATTTTCTTTTTTCCCTTTGTGAATTTGGAGATGATATTTTTCTATTGTGTAGATAATTACCCTTCAATTCTTAACAATCCTGACTGATTCCCATTACATGCCTACCATTTTTTACCCTGCACCATGATGCTTTACCTTTCCTAGAATCCTCTTTAGAATACTTTTTTGGGGGTGGGGTACCAGGGATTGAACTCAGGGGTACTCGACCACAGAGCCACATCCCCAGCCCTATTTTGTATTTTATTTAGAGACAGGGTCTGAGTTGCTTAGCGCCTGGCTGTTGCTGAGACTGGCTTTGAACTTGTGATCCTCCTCCCTCAGCCTTCTCAGCCACTGGGATTATAGGTGTGCACCACTGCGCCCAGTTTAGAATACTTTTATCTCTCTCTTTTCACTTGGAATTTAAGGATTTCATGGCATGTTTGTCTCTCTCTTTTGCATCTTTTTTTTTTTTCTTTTGCATCTTTTATAAAGCAAAGCTGCTTGGAATTTAGTGGGCTTTTCCAATGTTCTGACTCAAATCTCAGACTATGGACATTTCCCTTTATCATTCCCCCACCCATCTGTGGCCTTTTCTCCTTCTGGAACTTCTTTTATTTTTGGTACCGGGAATTGAATCCAGGGGTGCTTAACCACTGAGCCACATCTCCAGCCTTTTTTTATATTTTATTTTGAGACAGAGTCTCCCTAAGTGCTTAGGGCCTTGCTAAATTGCTGAGGCTACCTTTGAACTTGTGATGGTCATGCCTCAGCCTTCCGAGCCACTGGGATTCCAAGTGTGCACCACAGCGCTCAGCTCCTTCTGGAACTTCTGTCATTGCCAATCAGGACACTTGGGGGCTGGAGAGGTAGCCCATGAGACGCTGGGTTGGATCCACAGCAACACACACAAGGAACACCTGGATGTATTTTCAATTCCTTTTTCCTTTTCCACCATGATTTCCCTTTCTTGGCTTCCTCCTATGCCCTCTGTTCTGAGATATATCTTCTACTTGATACTGCAGATTACTAATTTGGTCACTGCTGAGAGCATCTTTGTTGTCTGGGCCAGTGTCACTGCTTTCGTTATGGTTTTTGTATGTTTCTTCCTTTAAATGCTACTTCAGTGAGATCTATCTACTTCAAAGAATGGAATTCCCCTCCCTTTGGACCTCTTCAGCTGAGGGGTCCCCTTTTTGTACTGGGTGTGGTCACTCTTGGTTTTTGTTTTCTTCAGGGGACAGGGATGAGAACTGTCAAACTATCAGCCCTTTGCGGAAGATGGGGTGAATAGGGAACTGCTTGATCTCTCTTGACAGGAAGGTAATTCTCTCCAGACTACAGGAGCCCCATCCTCACCCAGGTGGCTTCCTAGGATGCTGTAAGACACAGGCCCTCCCTAGGGGATTCTCAGTTAATTGAGATTTTTCATTTGTTTTGCATGTGGGTAAAACCATGAAATTCTGATCTTTGCTTCAGGCTTCAGAGGTGCTGTAGCCTGGTTGTTTGCTACACAAGAGCATCTGACACCAGTCTTTGTGTTCTGGGGACAGAATGTGATTGCCAGGAGGAAAAGCTGCTTTTGGATAACTTGCACAAATAAACTTTCCTCTAGTGTTCTCTCTACTGTATTCCACCTACACAGTAACTTTCACACCAAGGCCCTATTGGCCTCCAGAGTCTTCCTTCCCTCTTGTGCTGATATCCCTTGGTTCCTTCCTGGATCTGGGGCAACCTTCTTCTGGCACTGCTCTTCCTAGGACTCAGAATAGAACCTGCAGTCTGAAGTTGCATTGACCTGGCTGCTGTAAGACTCCAGGTAAAGTGCTGGGATTGAGATGGGAGGGGGACCTTTGACTCTCAAGTGACATTCACAGGCATTTAGGAAATAAAAACACGAGTTTATTTTAAATTCTCTTAGACTTTTACTTTTAGTTTAAAAAATTGGAATGTACAGTAAACAAGAGGCAGAAAATAAGTCTCAAATCTCAGCAACCAGAAGCAATATTTATAATATATACCTTTCTAACCTGTAAGATTAAAAAGTATATATATATATATATATATATATATGTACCAGGGATTGAACTCAGGGGTACTCAACCACTGAGCCACATCCCCAGCCCTATTCCCAGTGAGACAGCATTTCACTGAGTTGCTTAGTGCTTTGCCATTGCTGAGGCTGGCTTTGAAATTTCGATTCTCTTGTCTCAGCCTCCCAAAGTGCTGGGATTACAAGCATGCGCCACCGTGACCCACTAAAAATATTTTTGAATAGGTAGTAACATTTGCACATGATACAAAATTCAAAAGGCATAAAAGGTATCCATTCTCTCCTCTCACCTACTTCCGTTCTTCAAAAATAAGCTCTAGGGCTGGGGTTGCGGCTCCATTGAGCACTTGCCTCACATGTGTGAGGCACTGGGTTTGATTCTCAGCACCACATATACACAAATAAACATAAACATACAACTAAAAAGAATATTAAAAAACAAAAAAACAAACAAAAAAATAAGCTCTAAAATGGCACAGTGTTGTATGCCAGTGTTGTAATCCCAGCAGCTTCCGGAGGCTGAGACAGGAGGATCCCAAATTCAAGGCCCGCCTTAGTGATTTAGCGGGGCCCTAAACAACTTAGGGGGATTCTGTCTCAAAATAAGAATGGCAGCCAGGTGTGGTGGTACATATGTGTAATCCCAGTGGCTTGGGAGGCTGAGGCAGGGGGATTACGAGTTCAAAGCCAGCCTCAGGAATGTAGCAAGGCTCTAAGCAACTCAGTGAGACCTTGTCTCTAAATAAAATACAAAAAAGGGGTGAGGGGTGGCTGAGGCTGTAGCTCAGTGGCAGAGCCCTTGCCTAGCACATGTGAGGCACTGGGTTTGATCCCCAGCACCACATAAAAAAACTGAAAAAATGAAAGTATTCCATCCATCTACAACTAGAAACATTTAAAAAAAAAGGGGGGGGGCTGGGGATGTAGCTAAGTGGTAAATTGCCTCTGAGTTAAATCCCCAGTACACCCAAACAAACAACCCAAGCTGTATTACCATAGATAAACTTTATGTTTACACATATACATATCCTGACATATTATACTCCCTCACAAGTTGTTGTATTCTCTAACACTGTTCTGCATCGTGTTTTTATGCCTTGGAGATTTTTCCATATAGATATATTGCCTTATTTAAAAACTAGTTTTGTCATAGTCTTTTTTTGGTACTAGGGAATTGAACCAAGGGATGCTTAACCACTGAACCACATCCCCAGCCCCCTTTTTTATTTTTTATTTTGAGACAGTTTCGTTATGTTGCCAAGGCTGGCTTTGAACTTGTGATCCTCCTGCCTCAGGCTCCTGAGCCGCTATGATTACAGGAGCATGCTACTATGCCCGGCTCATAATCTATTCTTTTTTTGTGGTGCTGGGATTGAACCCAGGGCCTCGTACATGCGAGGCAAGCACTCTACCGACTGAGCTATATCTCCAGCCCCTCATAATCTATTCTATTGGTGTGTCCACAGTTAATTTAACCAACCCTTAATTGAGGGACATCTAAAACAGTTCAATATTTTTTTATTAGAAATAGTGTTTTGGGGCTGGGGTTGCAGCTTAGTGGTAGAGCCTTGCCTAGCATGTGTGAGGCAGTGGGTTCAATCCTCAATCCCACATAAAAATAAATAAAATAAAGGTATTGGGGCTGGGATTGTAGCTCAGCGGTAGAGCGCTTGCCTCGCATGCGTGAGGCCCTGGGTTCGATCCTCAGCACCACATACAAAGCAATAAAATAAAGACATTGTGTCCATCTGCAACTAAAAAATTTTTAAAAAAAATAAAAAAATAAAAAAAAAATAAAATAAAGGTATTGTGTTCATCTACAACTAAAAAAAAAAATTTAAAAAAAGAAAAATAGTGTTTCAATGTCTATCTTTGATATATCTCTTTAGTCATGTGGAGTAAATCTATAGTGTAAATTAGTGGATATGGTAATGCTGGATCAAAGTGTATGAATTTTTCTAGAAATTACCAAATTGTCCTCCACAGAGGTTGTACAATTAACACATCCACCAGCAATGTAAAAACAGCTACTTTTCTTTAATGAATCAGGTGTGGTTTTTTGTTAGTGACATTATACTGGCTATATAAATTATTTTGGCTTCACATTATATCAAAAATATTTCTCACATCAAAACTATTCATAGAGCCGGGTGCAGTGGCTCACGCCTATAATCCCAGCACTTTGGGAGGCTGAGACAGGAGAATTGCAAGTTCAAAATCAGCCTCAGCAACGGCTGAGGTGCTAAGCAACTCAGTGAGACCCTGTCTCTCCATAAAACACAAAATAGGGCTGGGGACGTGGCTCAGTGGTCGAGTGCCCCTGAGTTCAATCCTCAATACCAAAAAAAAGAAAAACTATTTATAGGGCCAGGTGTGGTGGCACATGCCTATAGTCCCAGGGGCTTGGGAGTCTAAGGCAGGAGGATTGTGAGTTCAAATCAGCCTCAGAAACTTAATGAGATCTTAAAGTACTCAGTGAGACCCTGTCTCTAAATAAAATATAAAAAAGAGGGGCTGGGTTTGTAGCTCAGTGGTTGAGTGCTTACCTAGCATGTGTGAGGCACTGGGTTCGATTCTCAGCATTGCAGATAAATAAGTGGATAAAATAAAGGCCCATCAACATCTAAAAATTTTTTTTAAAAAAAGGGGTGGGGATGTGGCTCACTGGTTAAGCACTACTGGGTTCATTTCCTGGTACTCCCCACACTATAAATGTCCACTGTTGAAGGATAACCTTCATAGTTAGTATTTACCTGTGGATTTAAATATATGTCAAAAATATATCTACTTATATATTTGCATATGTTATAATTGTGTACATATATTCATTTAATAAAAATGAGATTGTACAATTCCTAACTTGCTTTAAAAATTTTAATATACTGGGGCTGGAATTGTGGCTCAGTGGTAGAGCACTTGCCTGGCATGTGTAAGGCACTGGGTTTGATCCTCAGCACCACATAAAAATAAATAAAAATTTAAAAACAAAGATATTGTGTATATCTACAACTAAAAAAAATTTTTAAAAATTTAATATACTGTGAACATTTTTCTTGTTATAAAATTATTGCATCACTGGATTTTTCCAATTCTGCTATTGTAAATAATAGTATAATGATCTTTGTGTGTGTAATTTTCACTTTGTAAGTCTTTCCTTAGGTCAGAGGGTGATTTGCAGTTTTATATATTTATATATATATATATATATATTAATATATACTGCAAATTGCTGTCCGGAAAGACTAGTTTAGTGTCTGTCCTCCTAGTAGCAAGAAAGAGGTTATCCAGTGCCACCACATTCCAGCCAATGTTAGTAGTTTGCTTTTGATCATACTTTTATGTGAAAGATTTTAGGAGATGCTAACAAATTTTCAGGGGACAAATCACATAACCAGATTTGCATTTTCTTTTTCTTTTTTAAAATATTTTTTTAGTTGTAGATGAACACAATACCTTTATTTTATTCATTTATTTATATGTGATGCTGAGAATTAAACCCAGTGCCTCACGCATGCTAAGCAAGAGCTCTACCACTGAGCCACCACTCCAGCCCCCAGATTTGCATTTTCAATTCCAGCTTCAGGGCCTAATAGCTTTGTCAGTCTCACGTGGCCTTAGGAGGCATACAAAATAATGGTGACACTGAGTAAAGTGGTACAAATTGGGTGGAGAGTCTAAACAAGCTGATCTCCAACCTGTTGCTATGGAGAAAGCAATTCAGTGTTTTATGTGGCAGGTAGGGGAATACTCACTGGGCAGGCAATGCATACCAAGATCTTTTGTCTAAGGACTTTTATGTATGCTAGTCCTTATGCTTAATGCCTACTTGATTCTTTCTCAGAAAAACAACAGCAGCTAATCTTTCCTGGCACTATGAGCCAAATTCTTTGTTATGTACACTAATGCATCCTCTTGTTCCATTCTCTGAAATTAAACCATTATTCTTCCCCATTTTTTCAGATGAGAGAATTGAGATAGAGAATCTTGTGTCTTGTCATAGGTATGTTGCTTGTCATTCTGGCTTCAAATCCAAAGTCACTTGCCTCTCTCTTCACCACTAAGCTTCCCTGCCTCAGACCGCTTTTCTGGACCATGAGCTGGACTTTGCCTATAGCTTCCAAGCCAGTCCTCTTAGAAAGTTTGATTTGTAGGACAATTTAAAGACATCAAGTTCTTAAGTGTTTTTTAAAAAGTTCCAGATTTATCTTCCTATTTCCTACTTCTCCCAAAAGACTGAGCTGACATAAGCTCATAAGCTTATGTCATAAGCTGTTTGAGAGTCAGGTTCAGGCAGTCAGTTCTGCATACAGCAGAGCTCAACACTTGGGTACATCAATCAATGACTGTCATGTTAAATAGAAGGTGATTTCCCTAGTTCTGATAAATAGGTACATAGGCCACAAAAAATTTAGGAAATTATAGTTGAGCTAATTCAATACAGACTGTTATATTTGTGTGTGTGTGTGTGTGTGTATGTGTGCACGCATGTGTGTGCCCATTTTCTTTCTTTTTTGGGGGGGGTACTACAGATTGAACCCAGGGGTACTTTACCACTGAGCTACATCCTCAGTCCTTTTTTATATTTTATATTTGGAGATAGGGTCTTGCTAAATTGCTGAGGCTGACCTTGAACTTGGAATCCTCCTGCCTCAGCCTCCCGAGTTGCAGGGATTACAAGTATGCACCACTGTACCTGGCTTATGTATTTTTGGCAAATCTATAGTTTGGACACATATCCTAGAATTCATGTGTTGGAGATTTGGTCCTCAATGCATCAGTGTTTACAGGTGGGATCTTTGGGACAGGACTGGGTCATTTGTGGATTAATGGGTTATCATGGGAGTGACTTTGTTATACAAACAAGCACTCTGGCTTACTTGTTCTGTCTTGCCCATGTGATGCCTGCTGCCTTATTATGATGCAGGAAGAAGTTCTTCATTAAATGTCAAGCAGAAGCCTGTGTCTTGCTCCTAGCTTTGAGAATCATGAGTTAAATAAACCTTAATTCTTTTTTTTTTTTTTTTGGTACCAGGGATTGAACTCAGGGGTACTCGACCACTGAACCACATCCCCAGCCCTATTTTGTGTTGTATGTAGAGACAGGGTCTCACTGAGTTGCTTAGTACCTCGCCATTGCTGAGGCTGGCTTTGAACTCGCGATTCTCCTGTCTCAGCCTCCCTAAGTGCTGGGACTACAGGCTTGAGCCACCGCGCCCGGCTTAAACCTCAATTCTTTATAAATTACTCAATCTGTGGTATTCAGTTATACTAACCCAAAACTGACTAAGACAGCTTACTTCAGAGGCAATGTAAAAATCCTACCTGTGAAGTGTTTTCAGAGTATTTTGCATTCATTTATGGTAATAGCAACTTGTCCAGGCTCTGTGCTAGGTGTTTGACATACACATTGTTATTATGCAAATTATTCTTCACAATAATTTGAATTATCCTTGGGTTGGTTTATTTTTGGTTCTTTAGGTTTTTTCTCTCCAGAGGAAGAAGCCAAAGTTTGGGTGGCCCATTGGCCTACATGGCCTCCCTTTGCAGAGGTGCTTAGTTGGGAGCTCCTTTGGCTCAGGAAGATAAACCATCTCCAGGCAGGACCCCTGTCTTCATGGTCTACTTTTCTCCTTTGTTCCATAGATCTGAAAACTCTTCAAAGCCTCAGAGGAAGTTTAGTGAGTTGATTCTCATGTACCTGGAGAAGAGAATATAGAGGCGGCGGAACCAGAGGAGTTGGCTTCCATGGCAGTACATAGCTCTCTAGAAGAATCAGAGAGGACCAGTTATAGACATTTGCTCTGGAGCTATTTCTGTTACTTTCAGAGTTGGCCCCCTTGTCTGAAATCCTTCCTCCCACTAATACAATTTGTGCTATAGCATTATTTGGTTTCTTTCTATAGGTCACAAACCTCTGGATTGACTTTCTCATCTCCTACTTACTTTCTGTGATTACAGCAGATGATGCTAAGGGTAGCTAAAGCACTTATTATTGGCACAACAGTCTAAAACCATCATCTCAATGTGAATAACCTTGTGGACTATGTACTATTATTATTGCCTTTCCCCCCCAAGTAAGTAGATGAGGACACTCATTAATCTCAAGTAGCTAGTAGGCAGCAGAGCTGAGATTCAAACCCAAAGCCAAATGATGGATTCTAGAGCCTCATTTTGCTCCACTACCTCACCTCTACAACACAAACAGAGGTGTATTATGGAAAGCAGGCTAGAATGCTATGTCCAGAGTTCTCTGGATTAGGTAAACTAGAAGGCACAATCACTATTAGAAAAAGGAAAAAAAGGAACATACACAGGTACGGGTTGGTCTTCCCACCTAAGGGGGGAAATGTATACTTTCTTGTTATTTGGGCCTAGTATAGTTCTGTTTTTAAACAGATCATGGCAACTGATTTAACTATGTAGGACATATATAAAAAGTTGCTATTATTCTCTAAGTACCATAATTTAACTAGGTTAATATTATCGTAAAGCTTTATGTAAACTTTAATATAAATATTGTCAGAACATACGTGTTTTTAGAGGTGTAAACATACTTGTGATAATCACAATTTGGATGGTAAAGGGAATCCACATGGAACTATCACTTTACAATCTAGGCAAAATGTTACATAGTAATTTTTCTATAGCAAACAATTAAAATTATAAGTGAAATGTGCTATCATAAACAAAAAGGACATATGAACTCAGATAATGTCAACATTTTGAAGACCATAATAAAAATGAAATGTTTATTTATTTATAGTTTTTTAGTTGTCAATGGACCTTTATTTTATTTATAGGCAATAATTGAAATTGGGGGAGGGTACTGGGGATTGAATTCAGGGGAATTAGAACAGATTCTAAGTTAAAAGGGTTTTCCACATCACAGTGCCCAAGTGCCTAAATCTTTCAAT
Source organism: Geosciurus inauris (assembly GCA_004024805.1). Lineage (NCBI taxonomy): Eukaryota > Metazoa > Chordata > Mammalia > Rodentia > Sciuridae > Geosciurus > Geosciurus inauris. The sequence goes on from PVHX01007905.1 coordinate 18,417, forward strand.
GACTTTTAGCATTTCTTCAATAAGATGGGCACTTACAAAAGTTATTCACTGTCAGGGATATGGTTGTGGTTCAGTGGGAGAGCACTTGCCTGGCATGTGTTGAGGCCCTTTAGCATCATACAAATAAATAAAAGTCCACTGACAACTAAAAAAATAGATAAATAAAATTAGCCAGGCACGGTGGCGCAAGCTTGTAATCCTAGCACTTAGGGAGGCTGAGACAGGAGAATCACGAGTTAAAAGCCAGCCTCAGCAATGGCAAGGTGCTAAGCAACTCAGCGAGACCCTGTTTCTACATAAACCACAAAATAGGGCTGGGGATGTGACTCAGTGGTCAAGTGCCCCTGAGTTCAATCTCCAGTACCAAAAATAAAAAAAAATAATAATAAAATTAAATTAAAAAATAAAAATATGAGACAGGAGAATCATGATTTCAAAGCCAGCCTCAGCAATGGTGAAGCTCTAAGCAACTCAGTGAGACCCTGTCTACATAAAACACAAAATAGGGCTGGGGATGTGGCTCAGTAGTTGAGTATCCAGGTACCAAAAAAATAAAATAAAATAAAATAATAATAATTAAAAAAATTATTCATTGTCAATTTGTTTTTTTACCAACTATATTTTTAAAATTAGTTTTTTTGCTCAAAATTTCCAAGGAGTACCCCCCTAAAAATCAAAATCAGGTACAGAGTTTTGTGTTTTTGCTTTTAGAGCATTTTCACTACAGTCTTCAAAATAATGATTTTACTGGCTTACTATTTCATTAACCTGCTGAATATTCCTATTTTAGCTACTACAAATTATACTAATGAGGGCTGGGGTTGTAAATCAGTGGTAGAGTGCTTGCATACCACATGTGAAGCAATGGGTTTGATCCTCAGCACCACATAGAGATGAATAAATAAAATAAAGGTATTGTGTCCATCTACAACTAAAAAAAAATTTAAAAACATTATACTAATGAGCTGGGAGCGGTGGCACAAGCCTGTAATCCGGTACTTAGGGAGGCTGAGACAGGAGAATCGCAAGTTTAAAGCCAGCTTCGGGCTGGGATTGTGGCTCAGTGGTAGAGCGCTTGCCTCGCATGTGTGAGGCACTGGGTTCGATCCTCAGCACCACATAAAAATAAATCAATAAAGATATTGTGTCCACCTACAACTAAAAAAATATTAAAAAAAAAAAAAAAAAAAAAAAAAAAAAAAAAAAAAAAAAAAAAAAAAAAAAAAAAGCCAGCCTCAGCAGGGGCGAGGCGAGACCCTTTCTCTACATAAAACACAAAATAGGGCTGGGGATGTGGCTCAGTGGTTGAGTACTCCTGAGTTCAATCTCCAGTACCAACAAACAAACAAACAAACAAACAAAAATTATACTAATGAATATCATTGCATATAAGTTCCCAGACACATCTTTGTTCATTTCCTTAGGATAAAATTCTAAAAGCATAAATTATTGGATAAAAGTTTGTATAAACAGTACAAATTATATTAAAAAAAAAGATTACATTAACTTTAAATACCATTACCTAGAAGTAATCATTGTTAATATTTTTTGTATGTTCTGTGTGTGTGCGCGCCCACGGGCACTCCTGGAAAAATGTATCATACTCTATATATATGTTCTGTAACCTGTTGTTTTTTGCTAAATGTATCAAAAACATGGAAAGGTAAGAATAATTTCTGAGGTGCCTTCTGACATTCATTACTTTTGTTTCCTTGAAAGGCTGTAGCAATTTATATACCTATTTCATTGAAAGCTTCAGCAATGATCTTTTCCACTTTGTTAGCAAATGAGTTCAAATAAGTTACTTTTTCTTTCTTTTCCTTTCCTCCCTTTCTTTTCTCCCTCCCTTCTTCCTTTTCACCTTTTGTTTCCCTCCTTTTCTTTCCTTCACTGTGGATTGAAACGAGGGTGTTCTACCTCTGACCTAAACCTCCAGCCCTTTTTATTTTTTAATTTTGAGATAGGGTCTCAGTAAATTCCTAAGGTTGACCTTGAACTTGTGATCTTCCTGCCCTCAGCCTTCAAGTTGCTGGGATTACAGGCATGTGACACTGTGCCTTGCTTTTATTTTCTTATCCTCAAAATAATTTGGCTATTCTTACTTGGTCAAGATGAGACAAATTCATGCTTCCTGTTCCATACTGTAGTCATAGTAGAAAAACATAATGAGGATACAAAATAAGCCGGGCATGGTGGTGCATGTCTGTATTCCCAGCACTTTGGGAGGCTGAGACAGGAGAATTGCAAGTTCAAAGCCAGCCTCAGCAATAGCGAGGCGCTAAGCAACTCAGTGAGACCCTGTTTCTAAATAAAATATAAAATAGGGCTGAGGATGTGGCTCAGTGGTCGAGTACCCCTGAGTTCAATCCCTGTTACCAAAAAAAAGAGGATACAAAGTAAAAAAGATGCAAATGGTTCAAAACTAAAACCAACAGCACTATGAACCTATAAAATATAAACAAGTATGAAGTGGTTGAGGTGGAGGGCTCACCGATTGAAGGCCCAGGAAGAGTGAGGGCATTGTGGGTTCTGTTAGACTGGGGACCCAAACTTGAAACTGGGAGTCAGGGCCAGGGCTTCTTCCCCAGCCTATGGAAAGAAGCTGGGGAAAATATGGTGCCCATTGTAGCCAATAGTTGCACCAGCTGCAAGTTGAATGCCTGGAAAGCAGCGCTGAAACTGGCATTAGAGGACATGTGTCTGGCCTTCCAACAACTGCAAACTCCCTGGACAGGAAGCGGAATACAGAAGTGGGGTCTAAAAATCTCCAAATTCAACAACCCATAGTATTGTCCCCCTAATATGCAAAGCAGACTTCTGGAAGACATGAAGTAATATAATGCAAAGACAGAAACCTAACAAATTCAGTCAGATCATGAATAGATTCTATGAAAATAGTTTCATAGGGGGCTGGGATTGTAGCTCAGTGGTAAAGCGCTTGCCTTGCATGCGCGAGGCCCTGGGTTCGATCCTCAGCACCACATACAAAGCAATAAAGTAAAGACATTGTGTCCATCTACAACTAAAAAAATATTTAAAAAAAAAAAGGCAGAGATGGTCTGACCTTAAAAAAAAAAAAAGAAAATAGTTTCATAGAACAGTTTGTCTAAGACTAAAAGAATTATGTTTGGGATATTCAAAGAGCTAAATAAAATAAGAAAAAACTGAAGAAAGAACAGGAAGTTATCAGGTAGAAATAAGCAAAAGTACAATAGGTGGGCAGGAAATAAAAAAATTAGAAATTTTGGAAAATAATCTGAAATAGAAAAAATTTAAAGGAACAATTGAGAAACAAAAAGTGGGCTTGGGGTGTAGCTCAGTGGTAGAACACTTGCCTAACCTGTGGGAGGCCCCGGGTTCCATCTCCAGTACTGCAAAAAACAAGAACAAAACTGAAAAATCCCAAAGCAAAAATTGACAAAGACAAATGGACAAATCTGGATTTAAGATGGAAGATCTTTATATACTTGTATCAGAAAGTAATAAACTGAAAAGTCAAAAAATTAGTAAGGATATAAAAGTTTTGACTTACAGAAATATTAGGCTTCATCTACTAGTTACATCTAGTACCCTGAATGCAACAAGTAGAAAATACATGTTCTTTTTCAGGTACACATATTAATTTAACAATTTAAAAAACTGACCATAAACTAGGTCACTAAGGAAATTTCAATAAATTTTTAAGAATCAGTATTATACAAAACATACTCATTGATCACAAAACAGTTACATAAAAAACTAACAACAAAGGAATATTCTCATTGTTTGTGGCCATTCTATAAAGTCACTAGAACACTGAATTAGTGAATACTGGACCACTGCTTCTTGGGAATACAGGGTCTGATTCCTGTTAGCCTCTAGTCACATTTTCATTAACACATCAATACATAACAGTGTTTTATGTGTGTTCTTGTTTAAAGAGAACTTATTTAATATATATTTTGCTGACTGATTCACACTGAATTCATGGCCAACTGCACTAGAACTCAAGCCTGTAAATGAAGTATATCTAATATATGTATTTTTTTCCATAAGGTCCATTATGGCTTCTTTTGTTTAAGGACACTAGACAGCTTTAGCATCACACTTCAGACTTTTTAAAAAATCTGAGCTACATCCCAGCCCTTAGAGATAGGGTTTTGCTAAGTTGTCCAGCTGGCCTTGGAAGTTGTGATCCTCCTGTCTCAGCCTCCTGAGTTGCTGGGATTATAGGTGTGTACCACTGCGCCCGGCTACTTCAGTGTTTTTAAACAACAAAATCAACAAAAAACATAAAATAAAAAAAATGTGGCATGAAATACATCACAAGAAGGATACTTTTTCTGCATGGTGAGACCTGAAAAAAGGTGTTTTACCTTAGGCTTCCTGAAACTAGCATGTGTTGCTCAAAGTTTTCACTGCTTTTTATTTTATTTATTTATTTATTTTTTGGTACTGGAGATTGAACCCAGGGGCACTCAACCACTGAGCCACATCCCCAGCCCTATTTTGTGGTTTATGTAGAGACAGGGTCTCACTGAGTTGCTTAGCGCCTCGCCCTTGCTGAGGCTGGCCTTGAACTTACGATTCTCCTGTCTCAGCCTCCCTAAGGGCTGGGATTACAGGCTTGTGCCACCGCGCCCGGCTTTCACTGCTTTTTAAATGACTATGTCAGTGCCCGCAAAAGCAAAGTAAGAAATAAAAATTATCCACAATCCCACTACTCAGAAGTAATCATTGTTAACATGTTGGGCTACATGCTTCTATTATATAATGGGATCACACTAGAATTGATTTTGGAGTTACAAATGAATTTTTGCAAGTAGGCAAAGATGGAACTGTAAATAAAAGATTGAGAAACACATTTATAAACTCTAACATATATCCCTGAAACCTCATGGATTGAAAAGAAACTTAAAATGGAAACCATAGGGCTGGGATTGCAGCTCAGCCTTAGAGCGCTTGCCTTGCCTGCATGAGACCCTGGGTTCGATCCTCAGCACCACATACAAAGCAATAAAATAAAGACATTGTGTCCATCTACAACTAAAAAAATATTTTTTAAAAAATGGAAACCATAAAGGAATACATCAAAGGAAATTAATAGTATTAAAGTATAGTTTTTTAAAGATTGAAATAAAAAGAAGGATAACCTTTCAAGTTTAAGTGATTTAAAAAAATAACAGAATAAAACATGAATAGAGTAGGACAGAAATAATGAACAAAAATTAATCAACTATCAAAGCAACAAGAGAGGATTAATATTTCTGCTCAACATACATTCTCAGCTTCTAGCAAAGTATCTCTTAGTAGGAATAAATGCTTATTGTAGAAAATTGAGAAAATAAGGCTAAGAAAAAAATATAATTATCTTGAGTTAAAAAACAAACAGTGCTCAGTTTTCACTCATTGCTAAGTCTTCTATAGATTGCACCTGGAGACAAATTGGAGCTAGTCTCATCTCATCTCAAATGATTCTGACAGTCACCTGCTCCAATGACAGCTAAATTTTCACCAGGAGGGCCTAGGTGGGTCTGGCTCTTCCTCAACTGGCAAATGGGCTTTTGGCAGTCTGCCCCACTGGCTTTTTTTCATAATTTTTCTTTTCTTTTCTTTTCTTTGGTACTGTAGATTGAACTCAGGGGCACTCGACCACTGAGCCCCATCTCCAGCCCTATTTTGTGTTTTTTTATGTAGAGACAGGGTCTCACTGAGTTGCTTAGTGCCTTGCCCTTGCTGAGGCTGGCTTTGAACTCGTGATTTTCCTGTCTCAGCCTCTCAAAGTGCTGGGATTATAGGTGTGAGCCACCGCGCCCAGCTTCATAATTTTTCTTTAAAATTTTTTTTAGTTGTAGATGGACACAATATCTTTATTTATTTATTTTTATGTGGTGCTGAGTATTAAACCCAGTGCCTCACACATGCAAGGCAAGCGCTTTACCACCGAGCTATAATCCCAGCACCCCACTGGCTCTTTACAGAGGATTCTGGTAGGTCTGAATTCCTTTTAGACTCAAGCTGGGAGCACTGCTTTATATGTAACAGTGGAAAACTGGTAAATCTGAAATGTCTAATGATCAGGGATTCATGATAGATTTTTTTTTTCTTTTTTATAGAGACAGGGTCTCACTGAGTTGCTTAGCGCCTCGCTGTTGCTAAGGCTGGCTTTGAACTCGCGATTCTCCTGTCTCAACCTCCCTAAGTGCTGGGATTACAGGCTTGTGCCACCGTGCCCGGCTTCATGATAGATTTTATGGTATATCTATACAACTGAATTATATAGTCATTACAATTGGAACACTTAGTGACATAGGAGAAAATATAATATTTTGTTAAAGAAGGTAGATTTTAAAGAGTAGGCAAAGTATGATCCCATCATATAATAGAAGCATGTAGCCCAACATGTTAACAATGATTACTTCTGAGTGGTGGGATTGTGGATAATTTTTATTTCTTTTTCTTTTTTTTTTTTTTAGAAGGACACAATGTCTTTATTTTATTGCTTTGTATGTGGTGCTGAGGATCGAACCCAGGGCCTCACGCATGCGAGGCAAGCGCTCTACTGCTGAGCTACAATCCCAGCCCCTAATTTTTATTTCTTACTTTTATTTTCTTGATTTTCTACAAGGAATATATGTCATTTAGGTTCTTTGTTGTTTTATTATAATCAGGAAAAAAGTTCAAAGTCATTGAAAATCTGTGCCTGCCAAGGTCTAGCTGGCTGTCTTAACACTCAGGGGGAGATGCTAAGCCCCTGCAGAAGGTCTATGGGAACTGCCTCTGTAGAACAAAGTTTTGAGAAGCCAAGAGGCCTGGTCCAGAAGTGTCCAGGAATTTGCAATCCTCACCTTGGCCTGTGCCACTTCTTCGCTGGTGAGCATGAAGAGGACGTCCTGAGTATGCAGCAGAGACCAGAGCAGATCCAGGAAGGAGAGATACTTGCGCAGCACATTCACAGACTGAAGTGTGAGCACAGAACACCCTGGTAGGGAGGGGATGGGAAGAAGTAAAGAGCCTCGTTGCTCCCAGTCAGATATCCCCCCCACGAACACTCCCACCACCTGTATGGCTAAGGGCAGAGTTGGAGTGGCCAGGTGTCTTCACCGCACTAAAGCTGCTCTTTGCCTATTATTCTTGCTAAGAGGAAGAGTGAAAGGGCCACAGGAGACCTGGTGGGCTACCCTCTACCTCACTCTAGGCCTTAGTGAGAGAGGTGGGCTGCTAGAGGTTGGGATTGGGCTACCTCAAGGCCAAGGGAAACAGAAATTTCTGTACTGAGGAGTTAGAGACTTGTTTCTAGCTCTGTTGCTCAAGAACTGACCCCGAACTGACTGCTGAAGTACTTGGGAAAGCCCCTTAACTACAAATCTCAGTTTTCCTTCCTCCCTCCCTCCCTTCTCACCCTCCCCTTAATCTCTTGGCCTCAAGTGATCTTCCAGCCTTAGGCTCCCAAGTAGCTGAGAGTAAATAAAGTGCCACTGAATTTGGCATTTGTGTGTGTGTGTGTGTGTGTGTGTACTGGGAATTAAACCCAGGGTGCTCTATCACTGAGCTCCATGCCAGTTTTTTTATTTTGTTTTGAGACAGGATTTAAGTTGCTGAGGCTGGCCTTGAACTTGTGATCCTCTTGCCTCAGCTTCCTAGGTGGCTAGAATTATAGGTGTGTACCATTGCACCTGGCTGCACTTGGCTCTGTGTAGCCAGCATGGGACCTGCCCTTCTCATAGGATTGATATAAAAATAAAATGAATTATAGACATGTTCCAAAGACTTCACAGTTTGGTAAGCTAAGTAAGGCCATCTGGAAAGGGCACACACTACTTAGGATTGATCCAATCTTTTTTTTGGAGGGGGGAATACCAGGGATTGAACCCAAGTGCACTCAACCACTGAACTACATCCCCAGACCTTTTTATTTTTGAGACAGGGTCTTTTTTTTTTTTTTTTTAGTTGTTGATGGATCTTTATTTTATTCATTTATTATTTATATGTGGTGCTGAGGATCGAACCCAATGCTTCATGAATGCTAGGCAAGCACTCTACCACTGAGCTACAGCCCCAGCCCCGAGACAGGGTCTTAATAGGTTGCTTACAGCCTCACTAAGTTGCTAAGGCTGGCTTTAAACATGAAATACTTGTGCCTCAGCCTCCTGAGCCACTGGAATTACAGGTGTGTACCACCTGACCTGGCCTCGTTGATTCAGTCTTCATATTCTCTTGTGAGGCAGGACAAAACCAGAAACTGGCTCAGAGGTTAAGCAGGAGTGTCATGTGGAAATAATCAAGTGGGCTCAAATATCTTCCTATGGGTTAGGAAGAGTTTCTATTTCAAGCATTTTAGTCCATCAGGCACCTGTCAGGCAATTATATCTCAGTTAATAAATGGAGGCTGGAATGTGAGTTTGGATGGACAGACTGCAGAATACCAGAAGTGGAAAAGACCTGCCCTATGAGAAAACTAGACAGGTGTGGTGACAAGCATGGTCTTTCTGCACATGCAGAATCAACCCTACTGACAGGGCATTTGCCAATGGATACAATCTGACAAATCAGAGTCAGGAAATGTGCCTCTGCCTGGCTAAGGGCAGCCTCTGTGTATAATTGTCATTCAACTGCAGGGAAATTTGTCCCAGGACCCCTGCAGATACCAAAATCCATGATGCTCAAATCTCTCATTGAAAATTACAGAGTAGGAGCTGGGATTGTGGCTCAGTGGTAGAATGCTTGCCTCGTATGCGTGAGATACTGGATTCAAACCTCAGCACCACATAAAAAATAAATAAAATAAACATTGTGTAAAAAAAAAAAAAAGAAAAGGAAAGGAAATGACAGAGTAGCTGGGCATGATGACACACAACTGTAATCCAGTGATCTGAGAGGCTAAGGCAGGAGGATCGCGAGTTCAAAGCCAGACTCAGCAACTTAGCAAGGCCCTAAGCAACTTAGTAAGACTTTGTCTCAAAATAAAAAATAGGGGTTGGGGTTGTAGCTCAGTGGTACAGTTCTTGACTAGCATGTGTGAAGCCCTGGGTTCCTCAGCACCGCATAAAAATAATAAATAAATAAAATACAGGTATTGTGTCCATCTACAACTAAAAGTATTTAAAAACATAAAAATACAAAGGGCTGGGGATGTGGCTCAGTGGCTAAGTGCCCCTGGGTTCAGTCCTTGCTGCAAAAACAAAAAAAGAGAGAGAGAGAAGAAAAGAAAATGACAGAGTACTTGCATAAAATCTATGTATATCTTCCCTGTATACTTTATTTTTTTTAGTTGTTGATGGATCTTTATTTTATTCATTTATTATTTATATGTGGTGCTGAGGCTCGAACCCAGTGCTTCACGCGTGCTAGGCAAGCGCGCTACCACTGAGCTACAGCCCCAGCCCCAGCCCCCTCCCTGTATACTTTAAAACATCTCACCTGGGCTGGGGTTGTGGCTCAGTGGTAGAGTGCTTGCCTAGCATGTGTGAGGCACATTAAGTAAACACATAAAATAAAGATATTGTGTCCAACTACAACTAAAAATTTTTTTAAAATTTCATCTTATAATACCTAGTACAATGTAAATGCCATGTAAATAGTTGTTACACTGTACTGTTTACATATTCAGTACAGACAGCATCTCCTCAACCCCAAGTAATTTTTTTTTTTAGCACCGGGGATGAACTCAGGGGTACTGGACCATCCCCAGCCCTATTTTGTGTTTTATGTAGAGATAGGGTCTCACTGAGTTGCTCAGCTCCTTGCCGTTGCTGAGGCTGGCTTTGAACTCGCAATTCTCCTGTCCTCCCAAAGTGCTGGTATTATAGGTGTGCGAAACCATGCCCGGCTAACCCCAAGTAATTTTGATATGTGGTTGTTGAAGACATGGATATAGAACTTGAGGATTTTTTTTTTTTTTTTTTAATTTGGTACAGGGGATTGAACTCAGGGGCACTCAACCACTGAGCCACATCCCCAGCCCTATTTTGTGTTTTATGTAGAGACAGGGTCTCACTGAGTTGCTTAGTGCCTTGCCGTTGCTGAGGCTGGCTTTGAACTCGCAATTCTTCTGTCTCAGCCTCCCAAAGTGCTGGGATTAGAGGCATGTGCCACTGTGCCCGGCAAACTTGAGGAATTTGCAGATATAGAGGGCTGACTGTATTTGCAAATTTCCCTCTGGTAAGTCTCTTGGAGGGATAGCTTCTAGTGACTTTCTGCAATAGGGACAGGTCTTACCTTTAGGAAACTTCCCTTCTGAGTGCAGGGTCCTGGAGGAGGGAAGGACAAGGGTGAGAGAAGGCTGGCAGGGCCCCTGGTCCCCTCACATAGGTTTCCAGGTGGTTTCTTTTGCATAAATCATCAAATTTTTGGGATTCCATATCTCTAGCTACAGCTGAAGGGACCAGGGTGGGTACCTCACCCAAGGACAACTAATCTAGAGTGGGTCTCTGGCTTATGAAATGACCCTGTCAAGCTTTGCCTGAGATGAAGGTGACTACCTCAGATTCTTCAAAAATTTTCTCTTGTAACTGTGACCTGAGTGTGGTAGAGTATTTTAAAATACATTAAATATTTAAAATATTCATTGATATTTCTTTCTTGACAGTTCCTCTTTTACTGACACCCTCTACCTTCAACCCCACCCCCACGTTCTGACAGTGAAGGCCATTCCGTGCTCAGTGCTTTGACAGGAGGGATGAGGTGAAACAATAGCAATAATTTCAGAATTGCTTCCCTGTTTTGTTGTTTTGAAAGCTGGGGGACAGAGGAGGGAGTGGGTAACTTTATGACTCAACACACAGGCACACTTACTCATATCTGGCTTGGGAGCAGGGGTTAAAGTAGAGAAGTTGAGAGACAGTTGAAAGGCCTACGGAACTGACTCCCTGGCACAACCCTGAGCAGTAGAACTTGAAAATCTGAAAAAGGTTCCTAGGATCCTGAGAAGGAGGTGATTTGCCCTGCATTCTGGAGAGAGTCCAGGGGATATCCAAAGGAATAAGTGAAACTGAAGTGTGTACAACCTGGGAATCACACTTGCAGCTCTTACAGCCATAGAATACTTACTGAGCAGGGCTGAAGATACATTTTCCATATATCTTCAAAAAAATTGAGGACAGGGACAAGAAGGGGCCTCAGGTGGGAGGGAAGCCAGAAAGAGACTGAGAGGTAGCCAGACAAGTGAGAGAAAATGGAAGACCAGCTTAATACCAGGCAAGTCAAAGCAGCATTTTGATGAGCGACAGGCAGAGCCAAATGCCGCAGAAAGGCCATGACAGGTGAACACTAAAATGGATCTGGTGAATTTAGCAGGCAGGTGATGGAGAAAACAGTTTTAAAAGATGGTAGGTGTGTCCACAAATTGTTTTATCTGAAGCACAGTGACCTCCATTAGTGCAGGGAGAGGACCAGAAGTATCAACAGCCTGCAGTGCTCCAGCCACTTGAGGATAATGGTCCTGGGCAGTTCTGTGAGCAGAAAGTTATCCCTCTGGGTTCTCTGTCTGGAATAAAGCCTTCCCTGCTTTCCCCACTTCAGTGATGGCTGTATCAGGGTTAGAGCCAGTCAAGTCAACCTCAAGTGCTCTGGCAACCCTGACTGCTAAGGTACTCTTGGTTTGTTTGCAGGAGACCTAATCTGATCCTTTCTCTGGTGCAATGTGTATACTTGGTGAAAATTCACAAGGCTCAGTGTGCATCTGGAGTGAGATGGAGACATTATTCCAATTTCCAAGCGGCTTGCATGCATACTAGTCTCGGAAGCCCAAGGTCTCAGGGTAACCACGTGGTTAGAAAGACTACTCCTGGGCTGCCTCATTTTCCCATGTATCTTCAAAAATACTGCATCGCTGGCTATAACTAGGGGATGTATCTTTCCTGAATCTGAATGGATCTAATGCAATGAACAATTGTATGGCTGTGGCTTCTTGCTAGGCCAGGAAGTAAACAGTCTTTATAGGAGGGACAGCAGTCTGGCCTCCCCTTATTCATTAGAATCCCTTGATTCCCAGGAATCAAGGAGAGCTGTCTGGAAAGAGAATATGAATAAAAATTTCTGGCATCTTCCACTAAGTGATGTACGATTTGGAAGACTTGAGGGTCCTAAGGTAGATTTGCTTTGCTGCCAGAAGACTGAGTAGAGAACCAGGATTCCTGGATTCTGGTTCTGTCTCTGCCATCATTGAACCTTGCAGCACTGGGCATACCCCTTCATTGTCTTGGTCAAATGAAGCAGTTGAAGTAAAGTCATTTCCAAGTTCAAATATTTCACTGCTCCAGACTAAGAACATTGAACATGCATAGAAGAAGGTCACAAAACAACTCTTTCATTTCTGGTTGTCCTTTTCCTTCCTCAGTATCTAAGACAAGACCACCACACTGCTGATCTGGGTCCTAGCAGAAGCACTTTACCAGGACAAGGTCTGTTTGCATGATCCTAAGTCACTCAATATCTTTGAGGTTCCATTTTGGTTTTGTAGGCTAAGTGAAGATAAACATCAGTAAAATAGGGTAGCTTTGAAGAACAAATGAGATTTAATATCATATGTGGATATCCTCCTTTTACAAAGAAAGACTAGAGATAGTAGGCAAAATCTGTAACAGAAGATGACAAAAGAAGTCAGAGTAAGGAGAGGAAGAAGATGAAGCCAGGGGCACCTGACCGACAGGACTCATTCTTTGAAGTCCTGTCCATGTGGTACAAAGGTTGCAAAATTGGTCCTGAAGCTTTCTTTGGTTGAAGTAAAGGAGAAATAAAATCAATTCTCCCATTTGCAGTATCCAGGGGATTTAAATAAATTCACTTCTTTAGGAGGTAAACATTTCTCCTAACACTTACTAGAGATTTCTAATAGAGAGGATGTGGTGAGATGTAGTGAGCAACATAATCAGTGATGGCTGTATAATTTAGTAGTACATTTCCTAGAGCTCAGATAACCAGGGATAAAGTGCTTTAGTAACTGTGATCCCTAAGCAAATGGCTAAACCCTGTCCCACCTCCATCACCCAGTGAATCATACCTCACGGCTGTGTACAGAGCAATGTGATTGCTGTGACCACTGACTCCCTCTGCATCAAAAGTCACCACCTGTAGAGACAGACAAGATTTTCACTCAAGACTGTCAGAATGCTTCTTTTACTGTCTCAGTTTCCAAGTAGCTATTGCCATTCCCATGGGAAGTAAAGGAGCGAGAAGAACTCTGACATTTTTCAAATTCTGAGAATAGCTGAACTGACTTCTGAGCATATCAATGGTGTGTAACTATTGATTTGACTGATTATACCATGGAGACTATTTTTATGGGTTTTACTGGTTACCTTGATCCTGGCCAGTGCAGCAGAGTAGAATTCAGCCATGACAGAAACTTGGGTTTGGAATATCTTTGTTGCTTATCTGCTTAGCCATTTATTAGCATATTAGGTTTTTCTGGCTGGCTGTTATATGACCTTTGTTCAGGTAGATGTTGCCTGATTTATTTGGGCTCTTTTCCTTGTGCCATACTGCAGGTACAAAAGCTTAGGGAGGGCCAATGTTCACCATGCCCTGGGGTTGGGTTCATGGAAAAAGCTTATCTATTCATAGTCTATCTCTGTTTCCATTTTCACAGATACATCAACATCTATTTATTAACAAAAAGTTCAGTCTAGGTTCCTACAATTCAATTCAGCACAGAAGGATTAAAAGACTAAAGGTTATTTAGCCAGTGCGGTGGCGCAAGCCTGTAATCCCAGCACTTAGGGAGGCTGAGACAGGAGAATTGCGAGTTCAAAACCAGCCTCGGGGCTGGAGTTATGGCGCAGTGGTAGCGTGCTCACCTAGCACGCGGGAGGCACTGGGTTCGATCCTCAGCACCACATGAAAATAAAATAAAGATATTCTGTCCACCTATAACTAAAAAATAAATATTTAAAAAAAAGAAAAAACCAGCCTCAGCAACTGCAAGGCGCTAAGCAACTCAGTGAGACCCTGTCTCTACATAAAACACAAAATAGGGCTGAGGATGTGGCTCAGTGGTCAAGTGTCCCTGAGTTCAATCTCTAGTAACCGCCCCCCCCCAAAAAGACTAAAGTTTATTTGAATAATGATAATCCAAAGAGTAATCTGAATAAAAGAAATACAGAAAACAGGACTGAGAAATAAAATGGTTGATTAGGGGGTGACAGAAAGAGGCAGGCTTTTCCCAAGGAAAGGTGACTGTAGCATGGATGAAGAGACTTGGAATAGAAGTTAGAATAGGTTGGAAGGGATTCACTCTTGGTCTTTTTTTAGAACTAGGGATTGAACTCAGGGGTGCTTTACCACTGAACTACATTTCCAGACCTTTCTAAAATTTTTTATTTGGAGACAGGGTCTTGCTAAATTGCCCAGGCTGGCCTTGAGTATGTAATCCTCCTGCTTCAGCTTCCCAAATTGCTGGGATTATAAGGGGCATGCCATTGCGCCTGGAGGTCTATTTTAATTATAAAACATGTCAATGGGCTACCCTGAGATTCAGGATCCATTCTTTGGGAACAAAATGAAGAGTTAGCATTAATTCAGGTGAATTCAGAGTAATCTCAAGAGGGTCTCCAGCCAGCAGAGAGAAGGGTTCTGCCACAGGAACAACCCTTTTCCTGAAATCTATAAAGCTCTCTGATAGAGCCCCTCTTTCCTTCCCTTAGCCTTAGGCCCTTATTGCAAAGTTTCCCTGGGATCAAGTACTCTACATAGGAAGGGTTTACCTGGGGTGGGCCAATCAAAACTGAGCATTACTATTAGAAACATGTACTTCCATTTCTCCCAAACCCTGAATTGTCACTCTCAAGTCTTAACTTTTAGTGTAAAACTCAGATACCAGTTAAAAGACAAGTTATCTTTAGAATGGTTATTAGTCCCTGACGACTTGGTATGAATGAGTGCTCTGGAGTAAGATTTCTTGCTAGGCTGAATAATCATCCCTCAAATATGTCCTAATCCCTGGAGCCTGTAAATGTTACTTCATGTGGCAAACGGGACTTTGTAAATATGATTTAAGTTAAGGATTTTGCAATAGGGAGATGACCCTAGATTTGTTGGTGGCCCCGAATGTAATATCAATGGTCCTTATAAGAAGGACATAGGAGGATCAAAGTTAGAGGACAAGGCCATGTGATATAAGTAGAAATTGGCATGGTATGCTATGGAGGATGAGGTTGTAAGCCAACACCTTAACTCTAGCTCAGTGACACTGATTTTGGGAATTCTGATTTCCAGAATGGTAAAAAACCAAAAATAAAACAATAACAACAAAATATTAGTGTTGTTTTAAATCCGCTAAATTTGTGGTAATATGTTACAAGGGACACAGGAAGCATATATACCTTGGAGGGATGGTTTTGAACATAGCAATATTGTTTACATGTTGGCCTAAGATCGGTTATCTTCCTGCTCACACCAAAGAATTTGACACCTTCCACCACAGCCCACCCCAATGCTGGGAGGAACTGAACCCAGTTCCTTGCTTATGCTAGACAAATGCACAGCTGAGCTACATTCCCAGTATAATGCCTATTTCTACTCACTTCTAAGGTACAACCTTCCTCTTCAACAATCTATAGCTCCAAATACTCCTTCACTTGATCTACTTCTAACGTCATATGTATGAATACAATGGCATATTTGTTGCAATATGTCCATTTTGCAATCTGATTGTCCCACTTAGGCTTAATCCTTTAAAATTGTAGACCCACCCATCTTACAAACAACTCCCGGCCTTTTGAAGACACTGCCAGCAGGAATAATGATAATTAATGTGTCATCTTTAGCAGAACTTTCTCCCACTTATTATCCCATTTCCAAAATGATCCTATAAGATTGGAACCCAAAACTGCCTTAAAAAAAATAATCTATTGGGCTGAGATTGTAGCTCAGTGGTAGAGTTCTCGCCTCCCATGTGTGAGGCGCTGGATTTGATCCTCAGCACCACATAAAAAAATAAAGATATTGCGTCCATCTACAACCAAAAAAATATTAAAAAAAAAATAATCTATTAAAACAAAAAGGTTAAATTGTCAGTTCTGATCCTGATTTTTCCATGCAACCCCAGGGGAGGCTCAAGTCTAGTCATCTCTGACACTAGTTATGCACAGTGTCTTGGGCAAGTCACAGAAGTTTATTAATAGAAGTTATTTAATCTTGGAATGTTTTGACTTCCTCATGTGTGAAATTGGGAAAGCAACAACCTGCCCTCCTTACCTTGATGGTTTGAGGTAAAGACAAAATAAAGCCACATGAAAGGGTTTAAAAAATGTACAGCAGTCAGTGCTATAGTGTCTTGACTCTAAGTCTGTTAACATAAGATAGAGCTAGATCATTATCAGAAGGAATGCTGGGCTGGGCATGGTGGTGTATGCCTGTAATCCCAGCTACTTGGGAGGCTAAAGAGGACAGCAAGCTTGACAGACCACTCTGGGCAACTTAGTGAGACCCTGACTCAAAATTTTAAAAAGGGCTAGGAATAAAAGAGAATAAAATTATGGCATCTGTAGGTAAATGAATGGAGTTGGAGAATATCATGCTAAGTGAAGTAAGCCAATCCCAAAAAACCAAATGCCAAATGTTCTCTCTGATAAGTGGATGCTGATCTATAATAGGGGAGAGGACATAGGAAGAATGGAAGAACTTTGGTCAAAGAGGAGGGAGGAGGGAGGGGACATGGGGGCAGGAAAGATGGTGGAATGAGATGGACATCATAGCCCCTAGCTTCATGTATGACTGCATATATTATGTGATTCTACATCACATACGACCAGAGAAATGAAAAGTTGTGCTCCATCTGTGTACAATGAATCAAAATGCATTCTGCTATCATGTATATATCTAAGTAGAATAAATAAATTTTAAAAAACGAAAAATAAACACAGTAAAGGATAAAAAAAAAAAAGGCTGGGGGTATAGCTCAGTGGTAGAGTGTTTGCCTAGCACGCATAAGTCCCTGAGTTCAATAGTCAATGGGGAGCCAGCCAAATGCGGTGCTGCACACCTGTAATCCCAGCAGCTCAGGAGCTGATGCAGGAGGATCCTGAGTTCAAAGCCAGCCTCAGCACTTAGCAAGGTCCTAAGCAACTTAGCAAGACCCTGTCTCTAAATAAAATATATAAAAAAGAACTGGGATGTAGCTCAGTGGTTAAGCACCCCTGGGTTCAATCCTCAGTACCCAAAAACAAGTGAATGGGGAGAGAAAGATGGGTATGGGGAGGAATGCTGGAGATCATTCCCTTGGCTAGAGGATTTGGGGCCATGTGGAATTCAGAACAATTGCTTTTATTTTTTGGTGTTGGGGATCAAACTCAAGACCCCATGCATGTTAAGTACATGCTCTAATATTGAGCTACTTCTCCAGACCTCATTACTTTTGAAATTTTCCAAGGTATTTCTTTCTTCTTCATCCTATATCATTTTATACTCTCCTTCCTTCTTTCTTTTTTTTTAATTGCTTTTTAGTTGTAGATGGACACAATGCTTTTATTTTGTTTATTTATTTTTATGTGGTGCTGAGGATCAAACCCAGTGCCTCACAGGTGCTAGGCAAGTGCTCTACCATTGAGCTACAACCCTAACCCTTCCTCCTCCTTTCTGTTGCAAGCAGGGCTGAGCTGATTGTATTCAGATTCCTGGACTTTTATAAATTTGTACATTACAATAATGGCATTTGTAGTTATTTATAGAACTCCATCCACTTTTCTTCTTTCCTAGTTTGCAGAAATTTTGGATCAAAGGAAATCTTATTCAAACCCCCCAAATAAAAAAGACAACAGTGGGACACCTCAGTTTGTTTCTTCCTCCTCCTCTTTCTTCTTCTATTTTATTTTATTTTTTGGTACTGGGGATTGAACTCTGGGTCACTCAACCACTGAGCCACATCCTCAGCCCTTTTTTTGTATTTTAGAGACAGGGTCTTACTGAGTTGTTTAGTACCTTGCTAAGTTGCTGAGGCTTGCTTTGAACTTTCAATCCTCCTGCCTCAGTCTCCTGAGCTGCTGGGATTACAGGTGTGTGCCACTGTGCCTGGCTTCTTCTTCTTTTCTTGTGGTGCTGGGAATTGAATCCAAGGCTTCATACATGCTAGGTGACCAACACTCTACAACTGAGTGAATACTCATAGCCCTAGGACATACTGGTTTCTAAGACATTGGTTCTTACCTGGAGATGGTTTTACCCACAGACATTTAGCAATGTCTGGAGACATTTTTGTTGTAACAACTGAGGACAGGAGTTGCTACCAGCATCTAGTAGGTAAAAGCCAGGGATGTAGCCAAACATCTACAATGCAAAGGGCAGCTCCCACAACAAAGAACTATCCAGCCCCAAATCTGAATAATGCCATAGTTGAGACATCCTGCTCTAAGAGAGCATGGATTAGGTAGATTTGGTTTGCTGCTGTAATCCCAGTTCTCAACACAGTGAATGTCCTATAGCAGGCATTTAACAGATATGTATTAAATTAAGGGTTAAAGGAGAGGTCAGGGCCCAATATCTAGCCTGCCTGTCACCTAGAAAGGACATGACCAACTTCCTGAGCTGCTTTCTGTGGATAGCAGCTTTATATTTTCAAGAGCCCTATCCATAAAGAGTCACTCTTTGTGGTTCTCACAATATTCCTTCAGTGAGCAGAGCAGACAACTCGCAAGCGTATGATAGACATGGGGCCAGATAGAACCAATTCCTGCCATTACACCATGGTGAGGGCTGCAGAGCCAGCTTTGCTTCAGACAAGGGTGCTTTTGGTCTCATTCTGGCAT
The DNA here is from genome assembly GCA_004024805.1 of Geosciurus inauris. Taxonomy (NCBI): domain Eukaryota; kingdom Metazoa; phylum Chordata; class Mammalia; order Rodentia; family Sciuridae; genus Geosciurus; species Geosciurus inauris. The sequence goes on from PVHX01007905.1 coordinate 37,136, forward strand.
GGTCCAGGTGATAAATTCTTCTTGTGGCCCAGCGCTGTGTTCTCTACTTCTGTCTATGTTTGTTTCTTTTTTTTTTTTTTGGTACCGGGGATTGAACTCAGGGATACTTGAACACTGAGCCACATCCCCAGCCCTATTTTGTGTTTTATGTAGAGACAGGGTCTCACTGAGTTGCTTAAGGCCTTGCTGTTGGTGAGGCTGGCTTTGAACTTGCAATCCTCCTGTCTCAACCTCCCAAAGTGCTGGGATTACAGGCGTGTGCCACCGCACCTGGCTCTATGTTTCTTTACTGGTGCTCCACTGTCTATCACTGTGCAATTAGTAGTACTTCAGGTTTGAATAGGGCTCCTGGGGACTCCCAGGATTTATGCATGCACTCATCCAGGTATCAGAAACTGCCTCTGAGAGACTTATGGCCTGCCTAAGTGCTAACCCCTCATCCCTGGTCCTGAAAGGACTATGGGATTATGTGAAAGAGCACTTAATTGTGGCACCGGGAGCTGAACACAAACTCATACTTAGCTCCACTATGGCTGGTTGTGGCCACAAGGGCTGTTTTAGGATGATCCTATATATCCATTGTGGCAGTAAGTTCAGACCAAGGAAAGCATTCTCAACTGCACTTTGATAATTTAAATTTTCTTATTAATAGCAGAGGGTATTGCAAATAATTTATTAATAAAGAGCTGTTTTAAATTGATTTCCTTGGGGCTGGGATTGTGGCTCAGCGGTGGAGTGTTTGCCTTGCATGCGTGGGGCCCTGGGTTCGATCCTCAGCACCACATACAAAGCAATAAAATAAAGACATTGTGTCCATCTACAAAAAAAAATAAATTAATTAAAAAAAATAAATTGATTTCCTTGTTGACTACAATTAAATTAAGATTCTCTTGACAATAAATGTCCTCTTACTGAATGAATGTGAACAGCTCAGCACATATTCAGGAAAGACCTCCAGGCAGTGTGGGGGGAGTCCTGTGAGTTCTCTCTTGGGATTTGTGCCAGTTCTTAGAGATTTAAAGATGCCAGGTATTGTCCTGACCTTCATGGATCTTACAGTCTAGTTTGAAGACATAGTCCACACCTTAAAAGATAAACTGCAACACATGTCATATGTGCATAATGTGGGAATCCCAAAGAGGGCTAAAGAAGCCAGGGAAGGCTTCTTGGAGAATGGGTTCTTGAAGTAGGCCTGGATCTCAAATCACTTTTCTGGGACTCATATAGGAAACTTTTCTGAAAGCAAGAAAGGCATGCTGAGCTGTCTGTGCCTTCAAGATCCCCCACCCCCAAATACTCAGGACCCAGGTTAGCTGCAACATGTTCTGAAAAAGAAATAGCCCTTCAACAAGGACCAACTCTAATCACTAGTGTCCTGCATTAAAGTAAGGGCTAGATCAGGGAGGACTCTGAATTCCAAATTGTACAAGATGAGAGTATATCCTAAAGGTAGGAGTGATTAGGGGAGAGTAATACCTGAGGTAGTGGAGGAGAGATAGTATTTGGGGACTGGTTCTAGGGAAGCCACTACCATGGGAAAATGGTGTGCCAAGGCTGAAGGGCCAGCCTGAAGATCAGCTCTCTCTAAACATCTAGGCTATGGAGCCCTGGGCAGTTCTGATTGTGAAGGTTGGGGAACTGTGGGTAAGAGAAACATGGCCAGCCGCTATCACCATGACTGTGCATGTTACTCCTAAATGCATGCATCTAATCCTGCTTCTTTCATGCTTAGGCCCTCTGGGAAGGGAGAGTGGGGATGTATAGGCCTGAAAAATCATAAAAACCATTTTTTCCATTCAGGAAAAGAATAAGATGAAGTGGAAGAACAAGATGGCAGGGTCAGAGCCCTTGAAGCCTGCTTATATCTTAGCCTTTATGTAACTCAGAGTCAGCCAGTGAGATGGACATTTTGCCTATGTACACTGTTTCAGTTATATTTTTTTCATTAGAAGACAGTTTGGTCTAGCACAGTGGAGCATGCCTGTAATTCTAGAACTTGGGAAGCTGATGCAGGAAGTTGCCAGTCTCAGCAAAGTAGCAAGACTCTTAGCAACTTAGCAAGATCCTGTCTCGAAATAAAAAATGAAAAGGACTGGGGATATAGCTCAGTGGTAAAGTGCCCCAGGTTCAATCCCCAATACAAAAACAAAACAGAACAAAGCAAAAACTGTCTGGCTGGGTGTGGTGGCACATACCTATATCCAGTTGTTTGGGGGGCTGAGGCAGGAGGATGGCAAGCCAGAGACCAGCTCAGCAACTTTTTAAAAAGGGCTGATGATGTAATTCAGGGGGTAAAGGTCCCCTGGGTTCAATTCCCAGGACCGCAAAAAACAAAAACAAAAGCAAAAAACCAGTCTGATTAGTATACTAGTGAAAATCTTCTAATTAAGAAAGGTCTAGGGGGCTGGGGTTATGGCGCAGTGGTAGCGTGCTCGCCTAGCGCGCGTGAGACACTGGTTTTGATCCTCAGCACCACATAAAAATAAAATAAAGATATTCTGTCCACCTACAACTAAAAAAAATAAATATATTTTTAAAAAAAGGTCTAATTTACAATGATGAATTCATCATTGATAAAAGTCTAATATATTTCTCTACCAGCAGGACTCATTATTTATCTATTCATTCATTCATTGTACTGGGGATTGAACCTAAGAGCTATATCTCCAGTACTTTTATTTTTTATTTTGAGACAGGGTCTTGCTAAGTTGCTGAGGCTCTCCCTTAAGTTCTAGATGTTGGCCTTGAATTTGCAATCCCCCTGCCTTAGTCTCCCAAATCACTGGAATTACAGGCCTGTGCCACCATACCCAGCAATGAATCATCTTTTAAAGAGGATTAACCAAAACTTAAATCAAATGAGAATGGCTTTAAATGGTGGAATGTTAGATATTAACTCATGAAGGATTATTATTATTATTACTAGTAGTAGTAGTAGTACTTGAAATTCAGACAACAAGCCTCCTTGGCAGCTTTAAAACTGACTAGTCTAAATTCAGACCTCCTAATCCTAGTAGAAGTGAGATAGGTGTTGCCAGGCTCATCTACTTTTTTTTTTTTTAATATTTTAGTTGTACATGGACACAATGCCTTTATTGTATTTATTTATTTTTATGTGGTGCTGAGGATCGAATCCAGTGCTTCATAGAGGCAAGCGTTCTATCACTCAGCCATAACCCCAGCTCCAGGATCATCCACTTTTGCAAGTAAATGTGGATCTCCACTTTTATCTAATTCTAACTAAAATTTTCCTCTTAAGTGAGCATATATTTATTCTCATGATTTTTAGAAGTGAGAAACACACTTAAAATTCTAGCTTCTGGGCTGGGAGTGTAGCTCAGTGGCAGATCATGTGTTTAGCATGCACAAGGTCCTGGGTGTGATCACCAGCTTCCAAACAAACAAAAACAAAAATGAAAAATCTTGCTGGTTTCACATGCCATTAATCTCAACAACTTGGGAGGCTAAGTTAGGAGGATTACAAATTCAAGGCCAGCCTCCACAACTTAGCAAGACTGTCTTGAAATGAAAAATTAGAAAAAGGTCTGGGGATGTAGTTCAGTGGTAGTGCGCCCAGGGTTCAATCCCTAGTACTGCAAAAAAAAACCAAAATAAATCCTTCCTTCACTATTTGCCTACACTCAGCAAGCTGTCTGGGCTCTGAAAACCTCCATTTCCTCAATGTCAAATGAGAATTATGGGGCTGGGATTATGGCGCAGTGGTAGCGTGCTCGCCTAGCACGCATAAAGCACTGGGTTCGATCCTCAGCACCACATAAAAATAAAATAAAGATATTCTGTCACCTACAACTAAAAAATAAACATTTAAAAAAAAAAATGAGAATTATAACATTTACCTTAAAAGTGAAAATGATACTCTAAGTGTGAAACTGCTTGGCACAAGGTGAAATTCTGTATCAGAGAGTCACAGTGCAGGCTCCTGGGGATCCGAGCTTTCAGGAGGTGGGACAGAGGTGGGGGAGGGAGGACATCATTTGGATAAAACCTCTACCTCTATCAGAACATTGATAATTCAGTTACTTGGTTTCACAAAAGATCTAAAAGAACTAAAAGGTGTGTTTGTTCCTTCCAAGTTTAGAAGAAAGCACTGGAAGTTTTGGTCTCTCTATGGAGTGGCCTTGGAGCAAAACTGGAAGTGGGAGGGCAGTCACAGGACAAATTGCAGAAACCAACTGTTGAGACAGGACAGGAATCCCAGACTTTTCACTAGGGATGTGAACCCTTACCAGGTCAATGTCATTGACCTCTACATGCTGGAGTAGGATGTTGGCCACACGCTCTGTGTCCCACTGCACTCCTGGGTCATCTGGGAAATCACTGCAAATGAGAAGCACAATTTGAACATCTATTCCAGAGCAACCTTCTCCCTAAGATCCAGTAAATGTGTGCCTGGTTTTGTGACAGAAATTACATTGTGGTTGGGGATTGGGTTCCCTACCCTTGAGTTACTCAGATTTCAGCTAGAGAGTAAGCTTTACACATGAAACAACTTTATACATGAAACAAGTGTATTCCACACAATACACTTTCGGAGTTTTGTGCTTGTTGCTGAGGGGAAGTAACAGCATCAATGAGACAAGACCCTGTCCATAAACTGGGGAGAATGGGGAGACAGATATGCTAATAATGAACCTGAACAAAGGCAGTATGATGCACTTTGTACAACTAACAGTAAAAGGCTGGGGACAGCAGTGCATGCCTATAATCCAAACTTTTGGGAGGTTTAGATAAGAAAATCACTTGAGTCCAGGAGTTTGAGGCCAGTCTGGGCAACACAGTGAGATCCATCTCAAAATTAAAAAAAAAAAGAAAGAAAGAAAGAAAGAAAAAAGTAAAAATAGTTTTTTTTTTTTAAAGCTTTGAACCCATGGGCATTCTACCACTAAGCTACACCTTGGTCTTTTTTATGTTTTATTTTTGAGACAAGGTCTCCTTAAATTGCCCAGGCTGGCCTTGAACCTTTGATCCTCTCAAATTACAGGGATTACAGATGTGCACCATCACACCCAGCCGTAACCATGCTTTGATAAAAAGTGCAAAGTACAAAGGTATGTTACTTCATTTAACTTCATAAACATCTTTGAAGGGAGCCTTTACAGAGGACATTAAGTAGCCTGCTTGTAAGACAGTTAAGAATTGGATGTGAACCCCAGTTTTATGACTGCCAAGAAGTCTTAGCACCAGGGAGCCAGCTATAGTCTCCCTCCACCAGGAATGGGGCCCACCATGTCCTAGGAGCAGAGGTCTCTGTCAGAGTAATCTACAATTTATCTGTCTCCACCAGGTCAAATATATCTTCTCCCACCTGCTGAAATCCTTTCTGCCCCAATTTTTGTGCATGGATCTATGATGTTACCTGATACGAGACCAAGGATTCAATTTGACCCCTTTTGCATTATTCACAATCTTATAAACAGATTCCCACCTCTCAGTTCAGATAGGGGCAATGCCCATAATGCCACTGAGAACTCAAGAACTCTTTGCTCCTTATCTGGTAGGCTGCTATAACCGCCCTATGGACTGGGGCCATTATTTGACCCTCTTAGGACCTTGAGAAAAAACCTGGAGTTTTTTCATCAGGAAAATGACATGAAGACGGGTGCGGTGGTGCAAGCCTGTAATCCCAGCACTTAGGGAGGCTGAGATAGGAGAATCGCGAGTTCAAAGCCAGCCTCAGCAAGGGTGAGGTGCTAAGTAACTCAGTGAGACCCTGTCTCTACATAAAACACAAAATAGGGATGGGGATGTGGCTTAGTGGTCAAGTACCCCTGAGTTCAATCTCCAGTACCAAAAAAAAAGAAAAGAAAAGAAAAGAAAATGACATGAGCCCTAGCACTAAACAGTATCATTATTTCCTTTGTTTCACTGGCTACCTCTACCAACCCCTCTCAAAGCTTTATACTTTCGAAAGTCTTGTCCTGTCAGCCAATCCATGTAGTTCTCAGGATGCTCATGCAGTAAGCAGGGCAGACTTCAGCAAGCAGGGTAAGGGTCAGAAGAAAGTAGGACCTGTATGAAGTCCAGCCTTGTTCTCTGGAAATGGAGGTGGATATGAAATATAAAATATGACAAGCTGATCTCAGACTGTGAAGAAGTAGAGATACAGGAACCAGAGAAAGTACTTTGAAGTGATAACAGCTACATACATGCTCCTGGCTAGGAGAGTCAGATAAATGTATCAAAACATCATTTTAGAAACTGAATACACGAGTAATAGTCTCATGGAACTTTAGCACACAAGATGGAGGAGCAGTGTAAGAGAAAGGGCAGGAGAGTTGTTGGCTCTGCCCACTAATTCTCCGTTCCGAAATACTGAAAAATGAATCCCAAATAGTGGGAAGCTCATGTGGAATGAGGTGCCCTGGGGCAGGTGTTACTCCATACCTTTCTTCCCCCTGACATGCTGAGGAAGCCAATTATTGGGGGGACTCTGGACTGCCAATGTCTGCTCTGTGATGTGACACATCTGATATGGCAGCACTGTAATTATGACCAATTCCAAACACTTCTTGTCAGGCATTCAAATTCCCCCAGTCTGTCTCCCATTTTGATTCACTTTGTTTCTCTAGGTGAGAGAGCAAAGGAGATAACACATGTGAAGAACATTTAAAACTGAAGGAGATATGTAAATGTCAAAATAGTGGCATTATTGCTACATTAGATTAATTTAAGCCCTTATAAAAAAGAAAGAAGTCCTCTGTCTCCCTTGCTCTGAAGTCCCCTGCAGAGCATTCTAGAAGAGGTATCAAATAAGCCACCGGAGTTAAAGCAGATCATAAGAATTCTTATTTACATGTGTTTTCATCTATTTCTACAATTTCTATTTTGTAGTTACTTTATAAAACATCTTTATGAACAGGTTTTAACAAGTATGCAAATTAAAAACCCACAAATATGGAGGTGTGAACTCAAATTGTGTTTTTTTTTTAAAATATTTTGTTTTGTTGTAGATGAACACAATATCTTTATTTATTTTTATGTGGTGCTGAGGATCGAACCCAGTGCCTCACGTATGCGAGGCAGGCGCTCAACCGCTGAGCCATAGCCTCAGCCCCTCAAATTGTGTTTTGTATTGTTGGGGAGCATGATAAAAAAAAGTTTGGCGATCACTGGTCTAATCTACTCATTGCCATTTTATTTAATTTCTTTGCTAGATATGTTCTTACTTAATTTTTTTATTACTTAATTTTTTTCTTGCTATGTAGCTCAGGCTGGTCTCAAACTCCTGGGCTAACGTGATCCTCCTGCCTTAGCCTCCTGAGTAGCTGGAACTACAGGTGCATACTGCCATGCCCAGCTACTTTTCTGGTATATTTTTTAAAACAACTTTATTGCAGTATGATTTTATATAAAACTTACCTGTTTTAAGTATACAATTTAGTGGTTTTTAGTAAATGTTGAGAATGTCTACATTTTATTTTACTAGTGTTTTGTATCTACTCTTTTTTTTTTTTTTGGTACTGGGGAGTGAATCCAGGGGCGCTTAATCACTGAGCCACATCCCCAGCCCTTTTATATATTTTTATTTACAGACAGGATCTCATCTCACTGAGTTACTTAGGGCCTTGCTAAGTTTTTGAGGCTGCCATTGAACTTGCCATCCCCTGACTCAGCCTCCTGAGCTGCTGGGATTACAGGCATGTACCACCACACCCAGCTATTTAATTCTTGACTCTCTAACCTATAACAAGTTCCCTGAAGGATAGTGTGACATTAGTCATTTATCATTCAAGATCCAGTCAGAGCCGGGCGTGGTGGCACAAGCCTGTAATCCCTGCACTTTGAGAGGCTGAGACAGGAAAATCGCAAGTTCAAAGCCAGCCTCAGCAAGGGCAAGGCGCTAAGCAATTCAGTGAGACCCTGTCTCTACATAAAAACACAAAATAGGGCTGGAGATGTGGCTTAGTGGTTGAGTACCCCTGCGTTCAATCCTCAGTACCAAAAAAAAAAAAAAAAAAAAAGATCCAGTCAGGAAAATGGAAACAAGTAAATACTCAGAAGGAAATTTTTTTTTTTTGGTTGTACTGGAGATTGAATTCAGGGGTGCCATACCACTGAGCTATATCCCTAGTCTTTTTTTATTTTTTTAAATTTTGAGACAGAGTCTTGTTAAGTTGTTGAGGCTGGCCTCAAACTTGTGATCCTTCTGTCTCAGCCTTCTGAGTCACTAGGATTACACATGTGTACCACTATGCCTCTGTAGAAGGAATTTATAATATAGAAAATTGGTTACTCACTTGATGGGAAGAGATGAGAGGCCAAAAAGGGAACAATGAAATAATCCAGAGATTGGCAATAGAAGGATGCCACTACCACCTTGAAGATGAACTCCATAGTCATGAAACAGGGTGATAGTGGGAACTAGGTTGGTAGGAGCTAGTCAGGAAATACTGAGCCACCGATGGAGCTGTCATCTGAGGTGGAGAGAGGGGGAAAGACCCTGGTTTTTTCCTCCTCTGCTTCCCAATCTTCCATTATCATCATCTATTGGTTAAACTTACCCAGAAGTCACTTAGCAATGGAAACTACAGCTTCCATTGGTGCAGTGCAAAAGGATAAGGTATCACTAATGTCATGCTTACAACAGATGCTCAATAGATTTTTACTTTTGTTTCTTAATCTTGGCCTTAATCCTTCAAAGGACAGCAGTAGTTTGGCTCCTGCCTCTCACTAAGGAGTTAAGTTTACATCTCTAAGGGAATGCAGAAACCCATCAGGTGCTTGGGTATAGAGGGTGGCAGGGAGTATCGCAGGGAGGATGGGGATAGGGGGTAGGATGTGTATATGTGTATGTGTGTGTGTGTGTGCACCTGGGAATCACAGGGCAAGCAAGATGTAAGCCTTGGTCAGGCAAGAGTTAACACCCAGAAGCTCAAGGACAGGGTCCTGTACATGATAAGGTGGTTCAGGGTCATCAGGAGGCAATGTGACTTGATGGAGAGAACACTGGGTAGGATGATAGAGTACCTGAGTTTCAGTTCCTTTGCTTGCCTTGTGACCACAAAAGGCACAAGCTGTACCTGATGACCAACTCAGAGAATTTCCAGTTCTAAAATTTAAGATACATATTTTTTTTGCAGTGAGGTCTTGCTACTCCTGGGCTCAAGTGATCCATCTGAGTAGCTGGGACTACAAGCATGTGTTGTCACACCTGGCTTCTCCACAACTTTTATCGAAATTTTAATGAAAGAATATGGAAATCTCTGATATTGATGTGTCCAGGTAATTTGCCAAGATTTAAAGTGGAGCAACTCTGAAAAACTGATAGAGACAGAGAACTAAAGTCAAATTTTAAGCAAAGTTTTGTCTGATAAAAGTTGAGGATGATAGCTCCAGAGAATCGACTGGGGGCATCAGATACTGCAGGACAAAGATAACTAGGGATCGCTTCAGAAAGTTGCTGAGTCCTAGCCGGGCGCGGTGGCACAAGCCTGTAATCCCAGCACTTAGGGAGGCTGAGACAGGAGAATCGCGAGTTCAAAGCCAGCCTCAGCAAGGGCGAGGTGCTGAGCAACTCAGTGAGACCCTGTCTCTACATAAAACACAAAATAGGGCTGGGGGTGTGGCTCAGTAGTCGAGTGCCCCTGAGTTCAATCTCCAGTACCAAAAAAAAAAAAAAAGTTGCTGAGTCCTTTTTACTGCATGTACTGCTGTCCTTTCAGAATTCCAGTTGATAGAATTCATTTTGCCCAGCCCTCTTAGCTCAGAAATAACAAAACACAAGCTCTGAATGGTCATACCTTACACCTAGACCTTCTGATTCAGAGACCTGTAGTCTTTCCACTCCATGACTTTATATTTCAAATCAATCAGGTGGTGTTTCCTGATGAAAGCCAGCAAAGGAGAATTGAGAATGAAAGGCAGACTTTCAAGGCTGTTTTCTTTTTTTTTTTTTTTTTTTGGTACCAAGGATTGAACTCAGGGGTACTCAACCACTAAGCCACATCCCCAGCCCTATTTTGTGTTTTTATGTAGAGACAGGGTTTCACTGAGTTGCTTAGCACCTTGCCCTTGCTGAGGCTGGCTTTGAACTCGCGATTCTTCCTGTCTCAGCCTCCCAAAGTGCTGGGATTATAAGCGTGAGCCACCGCCCCTGGCTTCAAGGCTGTTTTCAAAGGAAGTCTAAGGACTATTTAAAATTATTTAGAAGACTTTTGGGGCTGTGGATGTAGTTCAGTGGTGGAGCACTTGCCCTGGATTCAGTCCTCAACATGGCCCCCTCCAAACAAAAGTTTAAATAGGCAATTTATAAAGGAAGAAATGCAAACTGCCAAAACAGTATGTTCTTTCTAATTCTTACAAAGAATCAAATAGATGCAAGATTAAAGCAAGATGTACATGTGGAAAGGAACACAGGGAAGAGGTATAGTCATATAATGCTGGTGGGAGTTTAAGTTACTACGAAGACAATTTGCCCATACATGATAATGTGTGCCCTTTGACCCCACCCTTCTAGAAATTTATCCTAAGGAAATAGAGAAGTCTAAAGGCCAAAGTCAGAGCAGGCAGAAATACTGTGTTCACTGCAATTACAGAGGAAAGAGGTCAGTAGTTCTGTTGCTTTACCACCAGGGAGCAATTTCTCTAACTTCCTGAATTGAGGTTTATAAAAAATGTTAACAATAACACAGAGTTTTTTAGGCATGTTCAGAATAAAAGCGAAGAAAGTGTAGATACACCCAAGGTATGAAATGTTAACATACAATAAAAACACCCTACCCCTCCCCTAAGTCCCTAAACTTTAATTTTGTTGTCTTATTAGAAAGAATGAGGCTCACAGGAAAAAGGAATAGAACTACATTTGAAGAAGGTAAATTCTGAAAACAAAATAAGTTGTGAGAGAACTTCTACATAAAGGGCTCTGGATGTATTCAAATCTTCAGATATCCTAGACTCGGTTTCCAGAAAGCAGAGCCTAAAACAAAGGCCTAAGCTCAATGTATCCTTTATTGGGGAATGTGAGCCCCAGGAGCAGAAATGAATTACAGAGGGAGGAAAGCACAGGAGCAGGGAGACCTTATTGACACAGCCCCAATTCTGGGCACTGGCCATGCAATCCTACAGAGCTGTCTAAAAAGTTTTATGAAAAGCATCTCAGACCTGTTCACTTGTCCAGGGGAAGAAAGAGGAAGTATTTCTCTCCACAAAGTACTCACTTTCCAATATTTCAGGGTTGAGTACACATAGGCACCTGAGATGCTGGGAAATGGCAAAGAAACCCTAAGGGAAGAAAGCAAAAGGGGCAGAGTGAGCCTGAGGCAAGGAGCTGTCAAACTGAACCAACTAAAGGTTGGTGGACTGCATAACCCCGGAGAAGAGTCATTGCCAGGGACCCAAGACATCAGGGCAGGGATATGGGAGAACAAAATCTGCTCATTTAAAGGATTCAGACTAAGTGCACATTATATATAAAATATGGGGCTAAGTTTAGGGACCAAGACAGACACAAGTCATGGGCCCTTCCTCAGGAAGCTTTGGGCCCAGTGGAGAGAGGTTTGGGATCCTGTAGGATGAGAAGGAATTTGCCAGGAAAAGGAAAGTGGGGCAGGAGGAGGTCAGGAGTTTAAGGGGTGGCTGCATGACTGGTCGGTGCCACAACCATGTGCCAGTGTTTCTGAAACACATCAAGTACCTCATGGCAATGATGGCTCTGCATTTGGCTCCAAATACCTCTGAGGAGAGAGAGGTTGATATTTTGGAAGCCATCAAACATGGCAGAGGAAACCAACTCTTGCCATTCCTTTGATTTGATACCCACAAGTGTGACAAGCTCTTCCTAAGGATGGATTTAGCAAATGTAGTGTTAATACTGTTAGAAAATGACCCAAACTCCCAGCCCCACCCTAAACCTCAATGTTCCGTAAACAGGATAGCCTCTCAGCCTGTGAGAGTTCACAAAAATAATGCTTGTATTTCTACTGGCAGAATATCGTCAAACTCTGACCCTTTTCTACACATTCTGACTCACCCTGGCTGGCACTCTTTAGAGCAGGGTTGGGAGAGTCATGGAAACGTTCTGGGAGAACTTGCTGTGGGGAGGTCAGTCCCTTCAGGTACCAAGTGGGAGAAGCCTCCTACCCTCCTCTCTTGAGCCAAGCAAGCCCATGACCCAGAACTTTCCCCCTCAGACAGAGTCCTGCATGCAGAAGCAGATGACACGGTCTTTGGTCTCTGTGGCTGGAACTCCACCAGGATTGGGTAATAGCTTATCTGTCTGAAAACGGAGTCCCACTTTTGCACACTGCACTCTGAACTTTAATACAGACGGAGGCAGCTCACACACCCTTATTTGGTCTTGTGGCTTGTACAGCCCAGGCTGGAAGGCCCAGCTGCCCTTCCTCCACCACCTCTGGCACATTTCTAAACTCTATTACTTCCTTTGTCATCCAGAGCAGACAAAGGTCAATAGGATTCAATGTAACTCTAAGGCAGGCCCAGAGCATGAAAGCCTACCTGGGGCCCTGCAGACATAAGGACAGGGAAAAGAGACCACAGGCTACAGTGCTCACTGTTCCTTCCACAAATATCTGGAGTCAGATTGGAAGGAAAATAGGTTTCATTCAAAGTCAAAGCCGGCTCCTCGGCTTGCTCAAACTGCATAAAATTCATTTTTCCCAACTTTGTCTATTTCTATGTGGGTGGGAGGCTGCTGAATCTAGCCAGCTGGGATCTAGGTAGGGTCCCTGGGCTTGGCTGCTAGTAACAGGACCACTCTGGGAAGCAGCAACTGTGTCCTGGTCTTGAGGCCATGCTGGAACATAGCTGCTGGAGCACAACTCTTGGAGCGTACTGAAACCCAGGGAATGCAAAGGAATTGGACCTGGCCTGAAAGAGAGTTGGAGACTGACATTCTAAAAGAGGGCCCAGCAACTCTGGGGTATCTCTATGTCACCAAGGACTAGCCTAAGACAAACAGAAAAAAAGAACAGGGGTGGAGTCTGGGGAAGAGAAATGGTAGTAGAAGGGAAAAGATCCGAGAAAAACAAAGAGGAATGAAAAAATGGATATAAAAATAAATCCACTTTTAGCCAGGCATGGTGGCGCATGCCTGTAATCCCAGTGGCTCATGAGGCTGAGGCAGGAATGAAAAGTTTGCTCCGAACTGGACGCAACACACTCCATGTAACCAAGAGATCTTTATTCATGTGGGTTGGTGCAAGTGGACGCTTGGAGGGAGAGAGAGAGAGGGGGGCGGGGTGCAGAGCATGGGATTTTATAGGGTCTCAGGATCGTTGTGGATTGGTTATTTCAGGCTGGTGTGTCAGATAAGGATTGGTGGTCTGGCTGTGACGCTCCTGAGGTCACTGCTAGGAGCTGAAAGTTAACTCAGGAGGTTAGGGTTTGTTAACTTGGGCAGGAAGCTCGGGAGGGAAACTGCCTAGGCAGGGACTGACATAGGCTTTTGAGAAGGGAGGGCAGAAACTGGGTATGGGGAGGGCTGTTTCTACCTTACACGGAGGACCACAAGTTCAAAGCCAGCCTCAGCAAAAAGCGAGGTGCTTAGCAACTCAGTAAGACTCTATTTCTAAATAAAATGCAAAATCAGGCTGGGGATATGGCTCATTGATCTTGTACCCTTGAGTTCAATCCCTTGTACCCTGCCACCACCCATGCCAAAAAAAAAAAAAAATCCACTTTTATGAAGTACACTCTGATAAGGGCCTCATGCTCAAGTAGTTTAGTAACTTAGACATAAACCAGATATCCCAAGAGACTCTGGTCCACATAAGGCTTCAAGTCCCCAAACCAAATCATAAGATGGATTTTTCCTTTCTCACAGGATGCAAAAGAGATTAGCAAATCATGAATATTAGGTACTGTATCAAAATCAGTTACCTGTGCTCTTCTTTCTTAGAAAGATGCACTTCAAATCATTGCAACAAAACTCACAAAATATTTATGAGAAATGTTTCTTCAAAAACTGCCAATTTGAGCCGGGCACAGTGGCGCAAGCCTGTAATCCTAGCACTTAGGGAGGCTGAGACAGGAGAATCATGAGTTCAAAGCCAGCCTCAGCAACAGCGAGGTGCTAAGCAACTGAATGAGACCCTGTCTCTACATAAAACACAAAATAGGGCTGGGGATGTGGCTCAGTGGTCGAGTGCTCCTGAGTTCAATCTCCAGTACCAAAAAAAACCCACTGTGTTTGGCTGGGCATGGTGGTACCCGCCTGTAATCCTAGTACTTTGGGAAGCTGAGACTGAAGAATCATGAGTTCAAAGCCAGCCTCAGCAACAGCGAGGCACTAAGCACGTCAATGATACCCTGTCTCTAAATAAATGCAAAATAAGGCTGGGGATGTGGCTCAGTGGTTAAGAACCCCTGGTACCAAAAAAAAAAAGCTGTTGAATGTGTCTACTAAAAAACAGAAAAGAATCTATTCAATGAATTTATTTCCTAGAGGTTCAGAGTTCTATTTGCCCCCATGTGCCTCAATTGGGTGGTTTGAGGCAGATGCCAGTATCTGAACTCGTTTTCCTCTCTCCCTTCATTTCCCACAGAGACTGGTGGTGGCAATGGGTTTCCATGTATTCTTGGATATATGAAACAGAGGGAAAAAATCTTCAAAAGAAAAGACTGTGTTGTATTTGTTGTATTTTTCCCCCATGGTAAAGACTGCTTTATCGGTGGCAGTACAAATCAATAAATATTGATGCCCAAAGAAGAGTTCAGTTATTTATCAGATTAATGGTTCATAGAGAGTTGCATAGAACTGGACCAAATGATTTCTGAGATGACTGAAGTCAATCCTGCTCCTTGGGAAACAAAACCATGGCCAATTGATATATAGCATATACTGTTCTATCAACTGTAAAAATCATGGTGGTTCTATACAGGAGATTATCAATCACCCCTCACCTGGCCCCGCCCTTTAGATGACTGGAATTCTATTATTCTCCTGGAACAGCTGTTGTTTTTTCATAATTTTATTTTTAAAATGCCTGTGTGAAGCACTGCTGATGGGCCTCTGGGCAATCTGAGGAAGACCCAGCAGATTCCAAAGCATCTTGGTTCAGTTACTGCCACCAATCTGTATCATATTAGTTTGAATAGAGAAGAAAGGGTCAGGAGCTTAACCTTTGACTCATCTCTAAATCTTGTATTGCCTAAAATTTCTGCCTCATTCTTTAGGCACCAGACATTCTGGTTGATAAGCACTAACTGGAAGAATGAGAGAACTGCAGTGAAGCTTTAAGTAGAAATGATTCTTTAATATTTAGGTTCTTCTGAGCTGCAAGGCACTGTGCAAGATGATATAAGGATGCAGATGGGCAGAATTAGAGAAGGCTTCAAATAGTGAAATACAAGGGGAAAGAAACAAACCAAAAAAGGATTTTAAGAAATTCAACCAAATTGCTGTGAAGGTTCAGAGAAAGAAAACATAAAGTTCTACGGTATGGATCACTGTTACATGGGGGTGTAGCTCAGTGATAGAGTGAGTGAGTGCTTAGCAAAGTGAGGCCCTAGGTTGAATCCCCAGCACCAAAAACAAAACAAAACAAAACAAAAAAACTCAAACCCAAAAACAAAAACAAGTAAACAAGCCCTGTTTCATGAAGAAGGATGCTGCATCTGGACTGGATTAGGATGAACAGATCTTCTGTCAGAGGGCTGGGATTCCAGCTGGATGAGAACAGCCTGAGCTAAGGTATGTATAGGGGTGAAGGCACATGTAAGATTTAAGAACAGGAAGTTCAGTTAGCTGAGGCAGATAGTACCTGTCACCTTATAGAGGACTGCTACATAAAAGTGTTGGGGGAGAGTTTTAACAGGGGTATGGTTAGGTTACATATGCCTTAAGAAATTAACCTGCAAAGAGTCTGAGGAATAAATTGGGAAAGTGGAGGACAGTTAGGCAACTACAGTAGTCCAGCCCAAAGGTAGCAGCCAGGGGGATAGAAAAGAGGACAAAGCCAAAGGCTATCATTAAAGAAGACTACAGCTGGACACTGTGCCACAGGCCTGTACTTCCAGTGGCTTGGGAGGCTGTGGCAGGAGGATTGCGAGTTCAAAGCCATCCTCAGCAACTTAGTGAGGTCCTAAGCAACTCAGCAAGACCCTGACTCTAAATAAAATACAAAAAAGGGCTAGAATGTGGCTCAGTGGTTAAGTGCTCCTGGGTTAAATCCCTAGTACCAAAGGGGGGGAAAAAGAGAGAAAGAGAGAAAGAAAGAATGAAAGAAAGAACGAAAGAAAGAAAAGAAAAGAAAGAAAGAAAGAAGTGACTTTGTTAGATTTAACAGCTAACTGGATGGTACAAACTAGAAGGAAAATGATATGAAAGATGAATTTAGGACTGGGGGAGTAGCTCAGTGGTAAAGTACTTGCCTAGCCTGAGTAAAGGTTTGATCCCCAGCACTAGAAAACAAACAAACAAAACGCCTTGCATTCTTTTAAAGTCAAATGCTATCACTATCTAGTGATTACTTGGTAAAACAATCCAGAGAGCCATGATAGGTAAATAGGCAATTTGGTTGACTTTCTTACAGTCCTTTTTGGGTTTTTTTTGTTTTTTTTTTTAATATTTATTTTTTAGTTGTAGGTGGACACAATAGCTTTATTTTATTTTTATGTGGTGCTGAGGATCGAACCCAGTGCCTCCTGCGTGCTAGGCGAGCACGCTACCACTGCACCATAACCCCAGCCCTGGTTTGTTTGTTTTTTTTTGCCTTGGATCTCACTGTTTGAAGGTTTCTCTAATTATTCTGCCCATCTGCATTTCTATAGCATCTTTGGTGGCTCTCAGTTCCAAAGAATTCATCTGAGGATAATCAAAATTAAAACAGCACATTAAAAATTCTCATAAAAAAGTGGGGCCACAGAGAAACTATCCAAGCATTGTCTCAAGTATGCAAGAACTCTAGCTTGAAAAGCTCTTGAGTAGAAACAGGGGAGGATGGACAGGTTCAACGACAAGACAAAAAAACAGTGTGGAAAAAATGGAAATCATGAGAGCAATTAAAGGAGGGAGCAGAGCAGTCAAGAAAATCAAAGCTGCTAACAGGCTGAGGAAGATGAGTACTAAGAAAAGGCTATTGAGCCGGGCATCGTGGCACAAGTCTGTAATCCCAGCACTCTGGGAGGCTGAGACAGGAGAATCGTGAGTTCAAAGCCAGCCTTAGCAACGGCAAGGCACGAAGCAACTCAGTGAGACCCTGTCGCTATATAAAACACAAAATAGGGCTGGGGATGTGGCTCAGTGGTCGAGAGCCCCTGAGTTCAATCCCCAGTACCAAAAAAAAAGAAAGAAAGAAAGAAAGAAAAGGCTATTGGATTTTTCCCCTTGAGGAACACTGTGAAGCACTGTTAGGAGAAGTGGGGCTGGCAGAAGCTAAATTATGAGGATGGGTCAATAGGTGGTGAGAAACCAAGCAGTGCTTTCAAGAAGTTTGAGAGCGCTAAGAAACGGAGAAATAGAATGGAAGCCTAATAGAATTGCAGTCAGGGGAAGGAGTTTCTATAATCTTAGGATGTTTGAAGATGGAAGCAAAGAATCGAAAGTTTGGTAGAGAATAGAGCCACTTGAAAGGGGCAAAATAACAGAGACAGGACAATAGGAGATACGGGTAAAAAGAACAGGCCAACTTGTGGCTATAGAGCAAAGAATATTGGTTTTCTTTGAATTAGTTTTTCCTGCTTAATTAGGTTGCTATGAGGATTAAATAAGGTTAATATTTGGAAAACACTTAGACCAGAGATAGTGCATGTGGCTAGTGTCCCATGAATGTTAGCTGTAGGGCTAATTCTTTTGTTTTTCTTGGTACCAGGGATTGAACCCAGGGGCGCTTAACCACTGAGCCACATCTCCAGTCCTTTTTTAAATTTCATTTGAGACAGGGTCTCACTAAGTTGCTTAGGGTCTTGCTAAGTTGCTGAGGTTGTCTTTGAGCTCACAATCATACTGCCTCAGCCTCCCGAGCTGCTGGGATTATAGGCCTGTGCCATTGTGCCCAGCCTGTGGGGCTGATTCTAAGAGTAGAAGCTAATTTAATGCAGGGGAATGAAATGAACAATGGGATATGAGAACTCACAAAGAGGTGGTTCATTGACAATAGATAGGCCTATGTGATTAGACTGTAAAATGTGATGGAGAGTAGAGTCAGGCCATAATAGGCCTTCAAAATAATTCTACTTAATTGATTGAACACAGCAGGGAGCCTTTGAAGTTTTTTCAGAATTCAATCTCTGGTTTAGAAAGGCATATATCCTGGGCAAAGATGAATGGGAGGAAAGTCTCCATAGAAGTCCTTACAGGAGATGATGAGGGCCTCAATTAAGATGGTGGGAATATGAAGATGGAGATAAATATGAGCAATGACACAGAATTAGATTCTGCCTATCTAGAGAAGAGAAATAAGGAAGGAAGGCTGACCAAGAGGGCCTGAGGTATCTGCCAGAGGGACTGCAGGGAGGGAGGTGGTGCTAGCAGCACAGATGTGAGAAATAAAAATTTCTAGAAGGCTTTTAAAATTCTACAAAGAAAAAGCCAGCAAAGGGGGGGGGTAGCCAGCAAAGGAGACTGAGAGGGAACAGTTAGAGATTGCCTGTCTGACTGGCTCTGGATAGTACATAAACATTTACCAAACACTGGCAGCCTGCCTAGAGGTAGGCTGGGTGCTGGTGACCAAGCATGATAAGCAAAGGGCCTAACAGTTTATAAATGCAGCTGTCATGAGCAATGTTCTGGTGGGCATCCAAGTTCAAAAGTCAGATGAAGGATGTATTCCTCCCCTGTGAAAAATTCTAGTATCTCTGAGAAAGAGGAATATTAAGCCCATGGGGAGTTTAATGGATGGCCAAAAAAACTAGTGGGTGGTGCCTGAACTGTGGAGGGTTCCTGAAGTGTTAAAAGTGACTCAAAAGCTATGATTGATCTGAGTCTGGAGGTAACCATCACAGACCAGGAGATGAACTCTGAGATAAGGCTTTAAGCTTGGTCAGTGGATTTTGACTGAGCTGAAGTGGATTCTTCCTTGAATCCAATAGTATAAATAATCACAAGGGCTTAGGATGTAGCTCAGTGGCAGAATGCTTATCTAGTATGTGTAAGGCCCTAGGTTCAATCTCTAGTACTTAAAAAAAAAAAAAAGGACTGAATAGTTTTTTTTTTAAGAAATTTTTTTTATGGACACAATGTCTTTATTTTATTGCTTTGTACGTGGTGCTGAGGATCGAACCCAGGGCCTCACGCATGCAAGGCAAGCGCTCTATCGCTGAGCTACAATCCCAGCCCCAGGACTGAATAGTTTTTAAAAAATATTTTTGGAGCCGGGTGCAGTGGCGCAAGCCTGTAATCCCAGCACTTAGGGAGGCTGAGACAGGAGAATCATGAGTTCAAAGCCAGCCTCAGCAATAGCGAGGCACTAATAAGCAACTCAGTGAGACCCTGTCTCTACATAAAACACAAAATAGGGCTGGGGATGTGGCTCAGTGGTCGAGTGCCCCTGAGTTCAATCTCCAGTACCAAAAAAAAAATTTTTGGTTGTAGATGGACACAATACCTTTATTTTATTTATTTATTTTAATGTGGTGTTGAGGATCGAACCCAGTGCCTCACATATGCTAGGCAAGCAAGCGTTCCATCACCAAGCCACAACCCCAGCCCCAGAGCTTATGTTTAATCAGTGATTTAAAAATGTTTACAAAATCTTTACATTGTCTAATTGCTTAATATAGAATAATATCTCTTCTATGAACAGTGGCATCTTGAATGAGATTTTGCTCCTCAGAAATATTTTTTGAAGTAGACATTATTTTTTCTATTACTGGTTGCTATACCCATAATGGGAGCTGAGTCCTATGACCAGCTTGGACAATTTCCCCAGCTTCTTGCTACATGAAAACATAAGAACATTTGCTATGGTTTGGATCTTAACTGTCTCCCTGAGGCCATGTGTTAAAGGCTTAGTCCTCAGCTTGGTGCTATGTGGAGGAGTGGAACCTTTCAGAGGTGGGGTCTAGCTAGATATGGTGGTACACCCCTGTAATCCCAGAGATTAACAGGAGGATGGCAAGTTCAAAGTCAGTCTCAGCATTTTAGCAAGGCCCTGTCACAAAATAAAAGATAAAAAGGGGGCTGGGATTGTGGCTCAGTGGTAGAGCACTTGCCTCGCATGCATGAGGCACTGGGTTCGATCCTCAGCACCACATAAAAATAAACAAAGATATTGTGTCCATCTACAACTGAAAAAAAATTAAAAAAAAAAAAGATAAAAAGGGCTGGGGATGTGGCTCAGCAGTTAAGTGACCCTGGGTTCAATCCCTATATTTCCCTTCCCCCCCAAAAGAGGTGGGACCTAGTGGGAGGTCCTAGATCATTAGGGGTATGCCCCCTTGAAGGGGAATGTGGCCCCTGGTCTCCTCTTCCTTCTTTCTTTGGCTTCCCATGCATGAGGTGAATAGCTTGCTTCACCACTTGCTTTCTGCCATGAAGTGTTGCCTCCTCACAGCTTCAAAGGCAATGGGGCTTAGCAGCTGTGGACTAAAACCTCCAAAACCATGAGCCAAAATAAACCTTTCCTGCTTATGAGTTGATTATATCAGGCATTTTGTTATATTAACAGTTGACTAACACCATATCTGTATGTGCTGCATTTTGCATTGATCCTTTCACCAACTTAATGAGCATTCTGCCTTCCTTAATATTGTTCTTAAAAAGAGTGGTAGTTTGAGAAAGAATGCCTTTTTCCTATCTGATAGTGTTGATTCATTAACCAGAGAATTTAATTATTACAAGGGACTCTGGCAACAGCCTAAGTAGTACTGTTAGCCTTAGAGTCAGTTTAAGGCTCTTTTATGAAACCAACACTGTTTGGGAGATAAAATGGTTCCCTTTTCAAGGGGTGTAGATATGGGTACTTAGTCTATGTAGAAATAAATATTTTCCCTAGTAGTATCAACTATTTGGTGAAAGAAAAAACAAACCCTGCACCAGTTATCATCTCTAATTCAGCATTCCATTGTGCTCTCTCTCAAAGCTTGGGCTTTTCTTAAGTTGTAAAGAACAACAATATGGATTCTTTCTTCCTCCTTCCTGCATTTTCTCTCTGAGACCCTGTCTATGAGGGATAAGGACAAAACTAAGCCTAGAGACCCCAAGGTATTTCCCTGGTACCCAGAATAATAGAGGGCTTTTAGGGACTGAGTCAGCAAGGCCGAGGGAAAGTTGGGATACCTGCCATTTCCCAGGAAGACCCTGTCTGCTGATGGTCAGATAGTATTTGCAAGATGAATCCTGAAAGAACAGTGGTCTCCATACATGGAGGCCCACCTCTATGATGAGTTACAGTCTTGACCTGCTTAGAACCCCATCTAAGCAGTGACTCACCCCATGGATACCTGTCCCTCCCTCTAGGACAATACCAAAGTTTCTGAGGAGTACAACCTAAAAGTTTTCATTGATCTAGCTTACTTTGGCTGGTTTACTCTTGCTTCTGTAAGAGAAATTATTATTATTATTATCAATTATTTCCCCTAGAAAATTCTATCATGGTAACCTTTGTCTTCTTCCTTCTTCAATAAAAATTTGCCAATATTAGTATACAAATCCTTTAAGATTAACGTTTCTCAGATACAAAGAACTAAGCATTAAACATTACTCTAGAAAATATTCACATTTACTGGGTTACAAATTTATTGGGAAAATATACAAGAAGAATCCAAGTCACTTTAGTAGGGTATGGTGACTCACACCTATAATCCCAGTGACTTAGGAGGCTGAGGGAGGTGGATCATGAGTTCAAATACAGCTTGGGTCACTTAGTAAGACCTGTCTCAAAATATAACAAAAAGGGCTGGGGATGTAGTTCAGGGGTGAAGTGCCTTGGGTTCAATCCCTAATACCACAAATGAATGCATGCATGCATGCATGAATGAATAAATGGATAAAACGCAAGTCATTTCAAAATATTTTCCAATTGGACTGATTCTATTCTATGTGGTTACTTTGGAATGCTGGTCAGAAGTCAGTTTTTATTATTATAAATGTTAAATCAGGCTTTTTAACTTTTTAATTTGTTTTTAACTAGATATATTTGTAGATAGCAAATTCATATATACATTTATCAGAGACAGGATGGCTCTTTTTTTTTTTTTTAATTAAAAACTTCTAGCTAGGGGCTGGGATTGTAGCTCAGCGGTAAAGCGCTTGCCTCGCATGCGTGAGGCCCTGGGTTCGATCCTCAGCACCACATACAAAGCAATAAAATAAAGACATTGTGTTCATCTGCAAATAAAAAAAATCTTAAAAAACAAAACAAAAAAAACTTCTAGCTAGGCACGGTGGCGCAAGCTTGTAATCTCAGCACTTAGGGAGGCTGAGACAGGAGAATCATGAGTTCAAAGCCAGCCTCAGCAATAGCGAGGCACTAATAAGCAACTCAGTGAGACCCTGTCTCTACATAAAACACAAAATAGGGCTGGGGATGTGGCTCAGTGGTCGAATGCCCCTGAGTTCAATCATCAGCACCAAAAAAAGAAAAAAACTTCTTAGAAAATCAGGCAGTTGATGTTCTTTCAGAGCAGTTAAAAAATACTTAAGATTTTTCTTAGGTAATATACAATGCTCCAAGAATTAGCAACTAAAAATGTGTAAAAAAAATTAAGCTTTGTAAAAATGAGTTCAAAATGAACTATCACACCTGGGATCAACAAATATCTGTGAGCCTATGGCTAAATTCTCAGGGGTCCATGAATACTTAAGAGAAATTTCACTTTAGATAACAATAAAAATTCTGTGATCATTTCATTGACAACTTAAAGTGAATACATTCATGTGATTTTAGCACTTGCTTTGTATGTGTGTGCGTGTGTGTGTGTGAGATATTGAGGATTTAATCTGGAGGCACTCTACCAATGTGCTATATCCCCAGCCCTTTTTTATTTTGAGACAGGGTCTTGCTGAGTAGCCCAGGTTGGCCTCAAATTTTCCTGCCTTAGTCTTCAGGATTATAGGTGTGCATCACCATGCCTGGCCTTATGTTTATATACGTGAGGACACAAGAATATTCTGAAAGTATTTGAGTTTTGTTTTTTGCTTGTTTCTTTTCTTTTCTTTTTTAAATATCAAGAGTTTAGCTTTGGAGTCTAACTCAGTGGTAGAATACATACTTAGCATCCTGCAAAGCCTTGGCTTCAATCCCTAGCATCAATACATCCATCCATCAACAGTACACCCTAATATAAACTATGTAGCACTCTGGTTGGGGATGTTAATAATGGGAGAGCCGTGTGGGAGGGGAGACCAGGGAGCTTGTGGGAAATCTCTGTACTTTCTGCTCAATTTTACTCTGTACCTAAAAAAGTTTATTAAAAAGAATTATGAATTATGAAAAAAGGACCCAATGCTATATATAAGATAAAAATGAACAGAAAGACAAGTTAGAAGAAACAAAAAGATCCATATATTACTTAAGTGCTGTGGGTTGAAAACTGGCCCATGTTTTTTAGACAATAAAGGCTAGTCTATATTTATCAACCCTCTCCTTCCCCAGTTTTATTTATTTATTTTTTAAAACTATTTTTTTAAACTTTTTATTTTATTTATTTATGTATTTTGTATGTGGTGCTGAGGATCGAACCCAGTGCCTCATGTGTACAAGGCAAGCGCTCTACTACTGAGCCACAATCCCAGCCCCTCCTTCCCCAGTTTTATTAGGACCCTAAAGTCTTTCTCTCATGTATAGAGTTAATATGGATCCATGCAGGCATATTTGGTGGAGCCAAACCCTAGGAATAGGTAAGGCCTAGAATTACCAACATGAAGACATATTTTAGACTTAGTATCACAGGGCCCACAATGAACCCTAGTGTCTGTGTGTGCATCAAGTTCCAGTCTTTCCCTCAACAACTCCTATGGTTTATCAAGTCTGTGTGCTCGAGTTTCTGCTTTGATTTGCCGGTCTTTTCTTCTACTGAGAATGAAGACAGCCCTGTTGGTCAAGGCATTAGTAGAATCTAGCAAGATCACATGTTAAAGTCTAGTGACTTGACCAGTTTCCTGTTCCAGATGCTGGCTATGGTCTAGCTCCAAACAAGGTCAACCCAGAATCACAATAGAGACACTTGCCTAACTTTGACCATCTCATTAGCTAAAAACACTCGCGGGAATTGGTCACTGGCTTGACTGGATCTCCTTGGAAACAAACACTACTCCAATTCACTCACCCTATCCTCACGCTACTAAAATCTCACAACTGACTGACTTGTGCTGTTGAGGTTCCCACACCTCTGGTAGACATATCTAAGTGGCCCAGGCTGGCCTTGAACTTGCAATCTTCCTGCTTTAGCCTCTTAAATCACTAGGATTATAGGTCTGCATCACTGTGCCTGGCCCTTTTTATAGTTTTAATAAAATGTTTCAATTATGTAACCTTAATCCAACACAAAATCTTTGTGACCTGGTATCCCTCTACCTCTCTCACTTCATCTCCCATATTCCCTCAGGCATGTGTACCTCAGCCATCTGAAAGAATATAGTCTACAAGGGCTGGGGTTATGGCGCAGTGGTAGTGTGCTTGTCTACCATGTGTGAGGCATTGGGTTCGATCCTCAGCACCACATAAAAATCAAAAATAAAGATATTCTGTCACCTACAATTAAAAAATAAACATTTAAAAAAAAAAAGAATATAGTCTACAAGGAACACATCTGGCTAATTCCTATTTGTCCATCAAAGCTCAGATTACAGGTAACCTGTTTCTGGTGTCTCTCTAGACTCCTGCATCTGAGTCCATAGTACCCTTTGTATGTTGGCCTTTGGAATAGTTCTGTGTCCTCATATCATGAGTTTGTTGGCTTATCTAAACTATAAGCTCCCAGAGGGCAAGAATTTACTGGTATTTGAAATATAATAGAAGCTCAAAAAATGAGTCTTAATGACGACTAAATGAATGAACAAGTGGATTGAAAGAAACTGAAACAAAAGGACATCTTATGTCTTCTCAGGCTTGTTTCCTTTTCTTTTTTTTTTGGTACTGGAGATTGAACTCAGGGGCATTTGACCACTGAGCCACATCCCCAGCCCTATTTTGTGTTTTATGTAGAGAGAGACAGGGTCTGAGTTGCTTAGCACCTTGCGGTTGCTGAGGCTGGCTTTGAACTCATGATTCTCCTGTCTCAGCCTCCCAAAGTGTTGGGAGGATTATGTTTCCTTCTGACTTCCATTTGAACCTGGCTCTATGGGGGCACTGGTGTTTTGAACATAGCCCCAACTGCAAGTGCAGAATGTGTATCAAACATGGAGAATATAGGTTTAAGGAAAGTGCAGAAAATGAGAGAAAGACCTGAAGTAAAATCTTGGATAGTTAAGGCCCAGAGAGATGAAATAGAGTGGCTGATGGCAGCTGATACCAAGTGCCTGGAGAAGTAAGGAAAGAGTAGGAGAATTAGAACCATATACTGTTCCAAAAGTCAAGAGTAGTTTCCAGAGAGGGGGCAGTGGTCAACATTGACCAGAGCTGCTGTGAGGTTAGTAAGATTGGAACTGCAAAGTACCCACAGATATGACAACCAGGAGGTGTCCAGTAACCCTGGCAAAGAGGAGCTTTAATAGCAGAGGGAGGAGGGAAGATGATAAGTCAGGTGTTAGTGCATTGGGGAAATGAGGACAAGAAGACCTGTGTATAGATAAAACTGTATTGTAAAGGAAGAAAGAGAAGTAGGGCGATAATGGGGGAGGGTTAAGTGGAAGTTTTCATTTTTATTTCTTTGAAAGTGTGGCACTGGGACTGTACTTATTTATTTTTTTTAAATATTTTTTTTTAATCCTGGATAGACACAATAGCTTTATTCATGTATTTTTATGTGGTGCTGAGGATCGAATCCAGTGCCTCACACTTGCAAGGCAAGTGCTCTACCACTGAGCTACAGCCCCAGTCCCTGTACTTATTTTATTTTATTTTATATATATATATTTTTTAGTTGTAGATGGACACAATGTCTTTATTTTACTGCTTTGTATGTGGTGCTGAGGATCGAACCCAGGGCCTCACGCATGCGAGGCAAGCGCTCCACCACTGAGCCACAATCCCAGCCCTGTACTTATTTTTAATAAAAGAATCTTGAATGAACAGATATGGAAAGAACCTAAAACAATGAAATAAAAACAAATAGATGCAAGTGAAAATTTCCACTAAAGCATGCTCTGGGCATAAGAAATTATGGAGTAAAGGTCAAGATTATTGATGAAATGTCAGTAATACAGCTGTAAATAACAGATGTCTGAGTGCAGTCTTGGCAGCCAGTTGTAGGAAACAGATCACTGGTAACCACCTCTCTGAATTTCGGAAATTTTTTTCACAGGTAAAGCAACAGAATAAGCAGCAATTTAACATTCACAAGTCGTTCCAGGATAAGGATAAAAGGTGAAGACAAGCAAACTCACAGTAGGGAGTAGAGAAACTGATTTTCAAAAAATGAGATAAAAGAACGGTTTTTGGAGTTAGGGTTGTCAGTGCCAGATGCCAGTTAATATTTGAACTTCAGGTAAATCACAAATATTTTGAATAAATATGTCCCATGAAAAGTCTGAGGCATACTTATCATTAAAAATATTTATTTATTGGAAATTCAAATTTAATTGGGCATCTTAAATTTTATCTTTAATCCTATTTAAGGTACTTACCTTTTTGCAGGGGAATTGTTTGTTGTGAAAAAGCCCTAAAGAGATAATCTAACATACCATTCTTACTTTATGAACAGAGGACTTTATGATCAGAGTATGATCAGATATTCTTACTTTATGATCAGAGTACAGATATTCCTGCTTACTGTCACACAAGATGGAGTGGGGCAAGATCCTACAGTCCTGCTGCTACAAAAGAGTAATGCCACCGTGCCCAGCTGAAGTCTGTTTTTTAAAAAATATTTATTTTTTTAGTTGTAGGTGGACAGAATATCTTTATTTTATTTTTATGTGGTGCTGAGGATCGAACCCAGTGCCTCCCGCGTGCTAGGCGAGCACGCTACCACTGCGCCATAACCCCAGCCCTGAAGTCTATTTTTTTTTTTTTTTGGTACTGGGGATTGAACTCAGGGGCACTCGACCACTGAGCCACATCCCCAGCCCTATTTTTGTGTTTTATGTAGAGACAGGGTCTCGCTGAGTTGCTTAGCACCTCGCCGTTGCCGAGGTTGGCTTTGAACTCGCGATTCTCCTGTCTCAGCCTCCCTAAGTGCTGGGATTACAGGCTTGAGCCACCGCGCCCGGCTCCTGAAGTCTATTTTTAAGTGTAGCGTTTGGAAACACAATGAAATTCTCTGAAATGCCTTATAATCAATTAATTAATTTAATATTTATTTCTTAGTTAATTTGTGTTGCTATGTGGGGATGGAACACAGGGTCTTATGCATTCTAGGCAAATTAATTTCAATGAACTTCATTTAAAAGAGAAATACAGCCAGGCATGGTGGTGCATACCTGTAATCCCAGCAGCTTGGGAGGCTGAGGTAGGAGGATCACAAGTTTAAAGCCAGCCTCAGAAATTTAGCGAGGCTCTAGGCAACTTAGCAGGACCTGCTCTCAAAATAAAAAATAAAAAGGGCTGGGGATGTGGCTCAGTGGTTAAGCACCCCTGAGTTCAATTCCTGGTATCAAAAACAAACAAACAAACAAAAGAGGAATATAGGGACTGGGGGTATAGCTCAGCTATAGAGCATGTGCTCAGCATGCACAAGACCCTGGGATAGATTCCTGGCACTAAAGACTTTTTTAAAAATTAAAAAATAGAGGGATATAAATATATATTCTCTGACTTCTTTGGGAGCTGTGAAGGAATTTCTTCTTTCTTCTTATGTTTTGTGGTGCTAGGGAATGAACTCAGGGTTTTGTGCATATTAAATATCACTCAGCCTGTAGAACTATTGAGGGAAAGGTGCTTTGTTAAACTGAACAATCATTCATAACCTATCCCAGTTACAAAAAGGATGAGAACTAATAGTCTGTACAGGAAATAAGTCCAAAGGAGAGTTTGTCTACTTAAGTTTATGTGGGTAACATCTAGCATGCGTGGAGGCAGGAAGCTGATAATCATCTAATGGAGAAAAAACTGAATAAACCCTTCTCAGGTTCTACTTAATAACATGAAACTATCATGGGATCACAGAGGATCAGTCCAGGAAACCACTTGCAAAATAAGAACATGGGCCAAGTACCAAAAACTAGAGTGGGGGTTAAATATGTTATAGCAGGAAGATGGAGAATGATAGTGAGGTTGGCATCAGATTAAAAGTATAGATTAATTAGTGCTGAGAAAAAAATTGTTAGGATACAGATTTTGCTTTAACTTTGTAAAGAGTGATGAATGAAATGCAAGATTATGAAGATAATCTTAGTTGAATATTTGGAAGATGTAATGACTCATCCTTAAAAAAAAAAAATCCTTGGCTTACTGTACCAGGTAACTCTGGGGACTGGATGAGCAAACTAAGTGCTCTAGAACATCACTCCTTTTCTCCACAGCCCACTCTCACCAAATGGAGGCTTGAAACCCCCTCTCCTTTTTTTTTTTTTTTTTTTTTTTTTGCCTCTGGCCATGCCTCTGGATCTGGACTCTGGAATAGTCCCTGTCCTGACTGACTTCTACTCCTGAAGGATGCCATTGCAGCCCCACCTGGAGGCTGAGGGATTAAAAATGTCCACAATGTCACTGTCCCCTTATAACAATTGGACATTTCTTTGAGAAGTGTCTCATTACAGGAGTAATGAGAGACATTTAGATTCTCCTCTAGCTCAGGTAAGACTGATGAAAAATGTATCTATGTCTTACATTATAGATACAAAGCTTTCCTCTGAAAAAATTGTGATTCCCAAAGTTAAGGAAGACACTGAATTAGAGGGTAAGGAGGAGAAAAAGATGACAAAGCAAATTTGCAGTGTAGTTTTGTGAAACTTCATTCTCCTGTTAAGCAGGAGGAAGGTGAGATGGGTGAGATAGGGGTGATGGCCAAGAGATTCCCCATCCAAGAACCAAGAACCAAGAACTGTGAGTTTCTTCTGTGATTTTGTAAGAAGTGACTGAGGTCAGAGCTACCTGGGCCTTTAAGGTAACTAATGGTACCTAGGCTCTACTGCCATCTTGAATCCAATGGAGTAGGGGATAAAGAACCTGCTTTTTGGTTGGGCACAGAGGAGCATGCCTATAATCTCAGTCTCAGTGGTTCAGGAGGCTGAGGCAGGAGGACTGCAACTTTGAAGCTAGCCTCAGCAATTTAGTGAGGCCCTAAGCTACTTATTAGTAAGACTCTGTCTCAAAATAAAAAATAAAAAGGGCTGGGAATGTGGCTTCATGGTAAAGTGCCTCTGAGTTCAATCCTTAGTATCCAAAAAAAAAAAAAGATTCTGTGCGCCCCTCCTTCCCACCACACACATACCTGGTGTAGAGCTGAGCAAGGCAGAACCTGCCTTCACCAGGAGAGCCTACAAATCTTCCAATACTATGACTAATCCTCTGTACTTATGACTAATCCACCCTCTGGGCTGGCTGTCAGTGAAGGTATGGAGTCTTAGCTTGGGGTCAAAGAAAGACTAATTGCCAAATTAGGAAACACAAATTCAGGTTAAGGCCAAAGAACTCCTGTCATTGACTACTTCCAACAATAATTCAAAGGAATTTCTGGGATGCTGCTATTTGATGAATTCAGAGATCAAGGGTATTTATAATTTGGTTTCCACCACCCCTGGGGTGGGGGGAAAGAAAAAGAAAACATTGATTGAACCGCTACACTTGCTAGTTAGTATCCTAGGTACTTAGAGTTCTTCATTCAGTCAATGAGAAGCCTATGATGTGGGTACTACCTTGATTTGTAGATACAAAGTCATGGGATTTCAGTTGGCCAATATTATCAATGAAGTAATGGAAGACTTATCCTAGAAAGGAACAAGATCATATATAATAGCATTTAAGGTATTCTAGAAAGAAACAAAAACAGCCAGATCAACTAAACTATCTGGTGTATCTTGGTGTATGTTCCAATGTGCTATTTACTTCTCTTCAGGATAAGAATCCTCTCTGATGAAGGGACTCCAATTACCATTCCCTATTGTGAACACTGAGAAGCTGCCCAGTGTTGGAATGGCTCCCAACAGAATACTTAGGACTTCTGCTCTTTTTAAATAACAGGGTCAGCTGAGGCAGTGGCCTGTAATCTCAGTAGCTCAAGGGCTGAGGCAGCCAGCCTCAGCAATGGCAAAGTGCTAAGCAACTCAGTGAGACTGTCTCTAAATCAAATACAAAATAGGACTGGGGATGTGGCTCAGTGTTTGAGTGCCCCTGAGTTCAATCCCTGGTACCAGAAAAATAAAAAATAAAAAATAAAAAGGGTCTGTAATACTTTTAAGAGCCTGGGGAGGAATCCTGGGGTCCCAAGCCCAGAAAATCTCCTTTACTTGCTGGGCTTGTTAACTCCACACGTTTCTAAGGGAGTCAACCCCCACATCCTTTTTAAAGATTTTTTTGGCACAGAATGCTTTTGTTTATTTTTATGTGGTGCTAAGGATTGAACCCAGTGCCTCACACATGCTAAGCAAGCGCTCTGCCACTGAGCTACAGTCTCAGTCCCCTTTATCCTTTTTTTTTTAAATGTTTATTTTTTAGTTGTAGGTGACAGAATATCTTTATTTTATTTTTATGTGGTGCTGAGGATCGAACCCAGTGCTTTATGTGTGCTAGGCGAGCACGCTACCACTGCGCCATAATCCCAGCCCCCCCTTTATTCTTGATTCTGTTTAGCTTTTAGTGACTAAAACTCTACTTTGAGCAGTCTTGAGCACCTGTATAGTCACTACATTAACACCTGAGGCTCCAGCCCTAAATTACCTGTTCAAATCACCACATGATCAGCAAGCACTTACTGCTTGTCCTTTTGCATCGTCCCCAACCCATTTATGAGGATGACCTGATTATCATCCCTAACTTCATTATTGCATAGTTACTCTCATTTTTTTAAAACTAGTTATTTTTTCAAGGTCATACAAAAAAATTTTTTTATAGCTATAAATAGAAACTCACTATCCTAACATATCTATTACTCTTAAGGTAACACTGTTCTGTTTCTAGGGGGTGTTCTCAAAAATGCCCTCTCTGTTGCCTCAGTGTCACTTCTCTCATATGGGAAAGAATAAAGAATACCACTCTGAGGCGGCTGGCTGTTTGCCTACAAAGGCCCTTACCTTCTTAGAGGGACTCTAAGAAGCACTATTGAAGTTGAACTGAAACATTATAAAACTGAGCCTATCTGTTAACAGCTTTTCAGTAATATTGGGGTGTGTCTGTCATGAGTGGTTTCATTTAAAATAGAGGTTGTATGGGATACACAAAATTCTTTGTGGGGGCATTCCAGATGAGATATCTCAAAGAGTGCTGATCAAGCTCAGGTACTAAAACACTATGGGCAGGCAAATGAAGAAGGGTTTCCAACATCAGCCTCCACAAGAGTATCCCAAGAGCATAAGTCCAGGGCACTGAGGACACCAATTATAACTGAACTGTTCTTACTCTATGTTATAACTGTAGGGTGAGTAGCAGTGGGGATTATTTATTTCATAATGGTTAATGATTCTTTTAGAAGGCTCTGGAACACTTTTATTAACGCTCCTAGTAAATAAATTGTGACTCAAGTATTCCATGAATAGTATAATTTGTATTTGTATGTAATTATATATTTGTAAAGTATGGGGTGAATGGCACACAACACAAATAGTTAACAGTGGCTCTCTGAGGAACAAAATGGATGGCAGAAGAATAAAGGCAGACAATCCTTTTATCACTTGGTATATTTTTGTACTGTACATTTTAAAAATTATAGTTTTATTTAGATGTAATTCACATACCATACAATTCATTCATTTACAGCTTAAGCCCCCCCGCCCTCTTTGGTATCTTCACAGAGTTGTGCAACCATCACCACAACCAATTCTGGAACATTTTCATTACCTAAAAATTAAACCCACTAGAGGGCTGGGGACATAGCTCAGCAGCAAAGTGCTTGCCCAGCAAGTGTGAAGCTCTGGCTTTGATCCCTAGTATCACAAAACAAAAACAAAAACAGCCTAAACCAAATCAACAAACCAACAACAACAACAAAAAATAATAAAGCCCATCAATCATTCCACTACAGAAATTAGCTGGTTAAATTTTGTCTCAGCCTTGAAGAACTAGGTCTATCTAATTATGACAGTTTGACCAAATACATGGTCTTAAATTGCAAACATACTTCTTAAATTGCAACACACATGGGCAGCTACAATTTTTCTTATCCCAAGGGCTCTTGAACATCCCACAAATGACTAAGAATTATTTCTTGGAACTTGATGTTCTGGTGAAATAATATGAAAAACTGACCCAATAACCTTTCTTCTGGATACAAACTTGTCTATAATTATTTGTTGCATTGTAGAGAAATACTTGCCTCATATACAAAAATTTTGGTTCCTACTACAATATCTGTATAGGCAAGAATTAACTGGCTAAATTAATATTGGTTAATTAAAAAAGGTCTATTCTGAGTTTTCCTTATATCCCTATCCAGTGTTCTCATGAGAGGGTACAAGGGTTGGCAAAATTGAAAGTTTTTCCAAATACCAGATATGCTGAGCAGAGCACATAAACCTCCATTTCTAAACCGGGCAGGGTGGCACATGCCTGTAATCCCAGTGACTTGGGAAGTTGAGGTAGGGGGATCACCAGTTCAAGGCAGTGTGGGCAACAGAGCAAGACCCTGACTCAAAAAAAAAAGTTTAAAAGGTCTAGGGGTGTAATGCAGTGGTAGAGTGACTCTGCGTTAAATCCCTAGTACCACAAAATAAACAACAACAAAAGATAAAACTTCCATTTAGGGCTGGGATTGTGGCTCAGTGGTAGAGCACTTGCCTCGCATGTGTGAGGCGCTGGGTTCGATCTTCAGCACCACATAAAAATAAATATGTTGTGCGTCCATCTACAACTAAAAAAAAAAAATTAAAACAAAACAAAACTTCCGTTTACAGAAGAACAGCCACATCTAAATATGTCCTATTCTGATCCTGAAGAATAGTCTCAGGAGCTTCAGGTAAAATCACCATCTCATCTTATTTTATATACACAAAAAGAGGAGCCCAGAGAGGGGAAATTATTTGCCTAAGGATGCATAGCTGTTTTATGGCAGAACCACAACTAGAACCTGCATTTTATGACTCTTGGACAAAAACCCTATCATACTATCTATTATTTTCCACATTGTCTTTTCTTTGATCTCACATTTTTTGCATCATTCCTTCTTTCAACTGTAAGCAGTAATATGTCTAAAATGGAAATATGAACTTTTACTTAAAATACTAGTACTGTTTTCACTTTATTCTCTTCTCTCAAATTTCATTGAAAAACATAAAAATTAAACAGCATCAACTTCAATGAAGCAAAAAACCCACCATTTCTGAAAACCATGAAGCATGAGATACAACTGCTTAAAACTATGAAATCTAGCCAGGTGCATTGGTGCACGCCTATAATCCCAGCACTTTGGGAGGCTGAGACAGGAGAATCCCAAGTTCAAAGACAGCTTCAGCAAAGGCAAAGTGCTAAGCAACTCAGTGAGACCCTGTCTCTACATAAAACACAAAATAGGGCTGGGTATGTGGCTCAGTGGTCGAGTACCTGAGTTCAATCCCCAGTACCAGGGGAAAACAAAACAAAACACCCCCCCCCAAAAAAACCCTATGAAATCTGCCCAGAAAGAGGTAGTATACAGCCATCCAGCACATGCTGCAATAGGATATAAAATGGAGTCTCACCAACTCAAAGGCAGCCAGTGATCTTTGATTAATTTATTGTCTAGAGATAATAAATGCTCCAGGAGAAACTTACTTTGAAGGTAATGATGCCAATAAGCTATATTTAGGGTTGGGGGTGTAGCTCAGTGGTAGAGTGCTCACGTAGCTTGCTCAAGGCCCTAGGTTCCACCTCTGGCACTGCAAATGACACAAAACAAAACAAACACCCCCCCCAAAACAAACATCCTATTCCTACTGCCTACATTAAGATTGTTTGCCCCAGAAGCATACTATGAGGTGAATAAGAGAATACACTAAAAACATAGCTGCCTCTAGAATAAAGGAAAGAAAATTTGATGAGTGTTAATGAAAGTAAGATTCAGAAGAAGCTTCAGAGGGTTTCAGCTTGATACTTATGCCCTCCTCTTCACCAGGTAGCTGGCCCTATTCAAACATGAGATACAATCCCAAAACAACCCACCAATAGGAAATCTACAAATGACAACTTCAAAAATAAAAGAGGGAAGAAAATAAATTAGGAGATGAAAACTTTATATCATCTCAAAATATCTTTAAGAGCTTAAAAGAATTACTGGTAGCCTGATAGCAAAAATAAACAAATAAACAAACAAACAAACAAATAAAAAGTTTTTAAAGAGGGAGAAGGAAATTTTAAATAAATTTTTAAAGAAGAGATTTAAGGGCTCCAAGAACAGGTTTTTGTGTAACAGAAATGGAAATTAGTATTAAGTAACAGCTTTGCACATAGGAAAGGAAAAAAACAATATGCAACTACTGAAAAAAAGATATGATGGTGTGCTGTGGTTGTACCTCAGTGGTAGAGCATGTACTGAGGCACTGGGTTTGATCCTCAGCAATACATACGTACGTACATACATACATACATACATAAAATAAAGGTATATGACCATCTACAACTAAAAAAATAAAAAAAAACATGATGGGAATGTTTGAGGAAGTCTAAAAATTGAAAAGAACACTGACATATAGGTTATAGAAGAGATGGTAAATTATGGAGGACAAAGATCTAACCTGCTCACAATTAATATTGTTGAAGAAAAGGACAAAGCTAATAAAACAGAAAAGATAAACCATGATCTACAGATTGAAAGGTTTACCATGTCCTGGAAAAACTGACTTAGAGCAATTAACACCAAAACATAACTGGGGTTAGGGTAGAGCACTTGCCTAACATGCGTAAGGTTCTGGGTTCAATTCCCACTCCTGCAAAAACAAAACAAAAAACAAACAAACAAACAAACAAAAACTCCACAAACAAACCAAAAAACCTACCATAGTGAAGTTTTTGTATCTCAACAATAAGAACTCAGTATCCAATATTCTAAAAGAGAGAACAGTCATGTTGGTGCAAGACAACACAACACTTATTACTAAAAGATTGTAAAAATGTCCACAGAGGAAAAAGTTGTCCCTTTGTTTCTGTGGGGGATGAAGGGATCGGACTGGTCCCAGACATCCCACTGGATACCAAAATCCAATAATGCTCAAGTTCCTTATATAAAATGGCATAGTATTTGCACATAACCTAAGCACATCCTCTTGTATATTTTAAATAATTTCTAGATTATTTATATTACCTAATATAATGTAAAGGCTATGTAAATAACTGATATACTATGTCATTTAGCAAGTAATGGCAAGTATGTGCATGTTCAGAACAGATAGAATTAAAATTTTTTTTTTGGTACTGGGGATTGAACCAAGGGGTACTTAACCACTGAGCCACATCCCAGCCCTTTTTATGTGTTATTTTGAGACAGGGCCTCACTGAGTTGTTTAGGGCCTTGCTAAATTGTGAAGGCTGGCTTCAAACTTGTGATCCTTCTGCTTCAGATCTGGAGTTCCTGGGATTACATGTATGTGCCACTGTGCCCAGCCCTAAAATTTTTTTGTTTTGGTTTATGTCTAGTTGAATCTGCAGATGCAGAGCTTGTGGATAGAGAAGGCTGAGTGTATAACAATTTCATAGCTGTCAAAGATGTCCTTTAAGTGTAAAGACAATAAATGGATATGTGTAAACACATAAAAACACAGCATCTGTGTACTACTCTTCAAAAAACTGTATTGGTAATAAATTCCTGTCAATTCAGGGAGGAATCAAAACAGTTACTGAGGAGTAGATAAACCATGATAAAACAGACTGTACTTTGGTTAAATCAACATAAGATTAAGATTAAACAATTGTGAGAATAATGGTGTTTGAAAAGAATGTGTAACGAACCTTGACAAAGTAAAAGTAACAATATTAAAGGGTTTGGCGAGAAGGGTTTCTCAGACGGATCCAGGTAAGCTCACTTCCTCCAGTCAGAAGTAGACAATTTGAAACCAGAGTCAAAAACAAGACCTCACTAAGACATTTTGTTTTCTTCTCAATTTTGGACAGATTTTTTAAAGGAATTAATTCACTGTAACTAGATTAGGTAGAAACATTTATCTGAAGTTTATCTCAAAGTTTCTCAGTTTCACTTCAATTTCTTCCTTTTTTTTTTTTTTTCCTCATTATGGGTGATTGAACCCATGTGTTCTCTACCACTGAATTACATCCCAATCCTTAAATTGCTCAGGTTGGCCTTGAACTTTTGTTCCTCCTGCCTTATTTTTCTAAGTAGCTAGAATTATAAACGTGTGCTACTAAGCCCGACTTTAATTTCTTTACAAGTAATATTCAATTTTATGTGTTTTATTACAATGGTAGCACCTATGAGATTATTTCTACTTTTTTTTTGGTACCAGGATTGAACTCAGGGGTACTCGACCACTGAGCCATATCCCCAGCCCTCTTTTGTATTTTATTTAGAGACAGGGTCTCACTGAGGTGCTTAGTGCCTCGCCGTTCCTGAGGCTGGCTTTGAACTCGCAATTCTCCTGTCTCAGCCTCCCAAAGTGCTGGGATTACAGGCATATGCCTGGTTTATTTCTACTTTTCTAAAGTTATAATTAAGAATTCTTATATCATTTTATATTTGGCTATGCATCGAAAGGTTGCACTGAGTACTGACGAGTTATTGCCAAGTGAGACAATATGGATGGTTTTTACTTTGTTTTTACCCATTATATGTATGTATTATTTAAAATTAAGTATTTGCCGGGTGCGGTGGCACACACCTGTAATCCCAGCACTTTGGGAGGCTGAGACAGGAGAATCACAAGTTCAAAGCCAGCCTCAGCAACAGTGAGGCAATAAGCAATTCAGTGAGACCCTGTCTCTGTATACAACACAAAATAGGGCTGGGGATGTGGCTCAGTGATCGAGTGCCCCTGAGTTCAATCCCCGGTACCAAAAAATAAAAATAAATAAAAATTAAGTATTAATAATACATATATAAGATGGGCATGGTGGGGGCTGGGAATGTAGCTCAGCGGTAGAGTGCTTGCCTCGCATGCGTGAGGCCCTGGGTTCGATCCTCAGCACCACATACAAAGCAGTAAAATAAAGACATTGTGTCCATCTACAACTAAAACAAAAAAAAATTAAAAAAAAAAAAAAAAAAAGATGGGCATGGTGGCGCACATCTGTAATCCAGCAATTTGGGGCAGGGGGATTGCATGTTCAAAGCCAGCCTCAGTAATTTAGCAAAGCCCTAAGCAACTCAATGAGATCCTGTCTCTAAATAAATAATAAAAAGGGCTGAGAATGAGGCTCAGTGGTTAAGCGCCTCTGGGTTCAATCCGTGGTACTAAAAAACGTATGTAGCGAGGCACAGTGGCACACACCTGTAATCCTAACTACTCAGGAGGCTGAGGCAGGAAAACTTCAAGTTCAAGGCTAGCCTGGACAATTTAGGGAGATCCTGCTTCAAAACAAAAAATAAAAAGGATTGGGATATATAGCTCAGTGGTAAAAAGTGTTCCTGGGTTCGATCTCCAGTATAAAAAAAAAAAAGCAAAGAAAAAATCTGACCATCTTGTTACTCTGTTCAATGTCTCTTCATTAAAAACAAGCAAACAAAAAGAAAGGCAATATTTAGCATAATATAAAACAAATCTAACAAATGTTTTATAATTAATGCATGCTCATTATCAAAACTATGGAAAATACAGAAAAGTGTAAAGAAAAGAGTATGCTCCTTTTAAAAACTTAGTATTATGTTATGAACAATTTCTAGGGTTATTAAATATACATAGAAAACTTTGGATTGTGGTTTCATATTATGGAGTATGGCTATATAATAAATTGCCTATTGCTAGACATTTAGGTTGCTAGCATCTTCTTGCTATTACATACAGTGCTGTAATGAATGAATGTCACAATACACAAAATCACCTCAAATTCTAATTTTATGATATTTGCAAACCTTTCCCAAACAACCTCTTTCAACAGGTACTATATAGACACAAATGCTCTCTGGTCCCATTTTACTTTTTTTTAAGATATTTTTTTAGTTGTAGATGAACACAGTACTTTTATTTTATTTATTTATTTTTATGTGATGCTGAAGATTGAACCCAGTACCTCATGCATGCAAGGCAAGTGCTCTACCACTGAGCTACAGCCTCAGCCCTCCATTTTACTTTTTTGCACTGACTCCCCCAGTGATGTTATTAGAAGGCCCAGTGTTTCTTTGGTTCCCAGAATAATCTGGCTTTAAAACAATATTGAGGGCTGGGTTGTGGCTCAGTGGTAGAGTGCTTGCGTAGCATGTGTAAAGCACTGGGTTCGATTCTCAGCACCGCATAAAAATAAATAAATAAAAACAAAGGTTCATCCACAACTAAAAAAACAAAAACAAAAAACCAACAACAATGTTGAAGCAGCTTTCTGTTTTCACAAAATAGCTTCATATCAGCTAGGTCCACTTTTGTCTCCTTCCCATTCTTGTCCTTTGCATCCTTTAGGAGGCTCATTTATTTTCTAGTAGGTACTGGATTCTATTTTCCTGTGCAGCTAAACTTAGTCTGTAAAAGTCTTGGGTTTTTTAATGCCACACTGATGTTAAGACTGGGGAAAAAAATGAATATTTTTAATGTTGCTGAAACCTTAAGAGAACAATGTTACCCAATCCATTGAATGACAAAATAAATAGATTTAGAAAAATGCTTCCAAATCAAAACACTCATTTAGAACTTTCCCAAAGGTTAAAAATAACCATGCAAGTTAAGAATTCAGATTTTAAAGAAAGTAAAAACAATTTCCTTTAGGTCTTAGAAATCTGTTTGCTAATTCCCATTTCTAGGTAAATAGAGCAGAAATAAGGAAAGGTGCTGCATAGTATAGGCATCAATGGAGTTCTTAGAGATTATACATTTATATGCTGACCATAAGAAAAAAAACTAATGGTATAACTGGAGTGATTCACTTATCCAACATAAGGTAACTGAGCAGCTACTATTTATTAAGAGTTATGACAAAGGTTACAGATAGATACAGAAGGCTTATGACCTAGAGTAAGAAATTAATGTGTATGTAGGATTTAATGCGATAAGAAGATTGAGATATGAGTCCAAGGAAACCTGGGCAAATCAGGGATGGTGCCTCAGTCTAAGATAATTCCTGAGTTGAAGTTTGAAGGATGAACAAGGAAAAGGTGAGGCTGTTAGGGACTGAGGGAAGTATGTTAGAGAGAGGGACCAGCACATGCAAAGAGATGTGGATGCAGCAAGGTTCAGTGGCACATGACTGTAATACCAGTGACTTGAGAGGCTGAGACAGTAGGATTGCAAGTTCAAGGCCAGCCTTGGCAACCTAATAAGACCGAATAAAAATTAAAGAGGGTTAGAGCCAGGTGCGGTGGCACATGCCTATAATCCAAGCACTCTGGGAGGCCGAGACAGGAGAATCACGAGTTCAAAGCCAGCCTCAGCAATGGCGAGGCGCTAAGCAACTCAGTGAGACCCTGTCTCTACAAAAAATACAAAATAGGACTGGAGATGTGGCTCAGTGGTCTAGTACTCCTGAGTTCAATTCTTGGTACCAAAGGGAAAAAAAAAAGGGTTGAGGTATAGCTCAGTGGTAGAATGTGCCTAGGTCCATTCCCAGTACCACAAAAAGAAAAGAAAAAAAGAATGTGTGTATGCATAAGAAGGCATGGTATGTTTAAGGTACAGCTTAAATATGAGACCAAGAGATGCAGAAGAGGTACAAACGGGGGTACTTGATTAATTTTGTTGTGGAAACAGATGATATGTGTAAACAGGTGCTGGAAGATGAGGCTGAGCAAGGAGGCAAGGATTAGATCAGGAATAAATTTTATTTCTTAAGTTTTATTTATTTATTTTTTTAAAAATATTTTTAAATATTTATTTTTTAGTTGTAGGTGGACAGAATATCTTTATTTTATTTTTATGTGGTGCTGAGGATCGAACCCAGTGCCTCACATGTGCTAGGTGAGCACGCTATCACTGCGCCATAACCCCAGCCCCCCTTAAGTTTTATTTTTAATTGACAAATAAAAATTATATTTATTTATGGGGTACAATGTGATGTTTGACACATATATACATTATGATCAAATCAGGCTAATTCACACATTCATCACTCCAAATTTGTATGTTTTAGCTTGGTGGTATGGATTAACCTTTAAAATTTTTAAATTTTTTTTTATTTGTTCTTTTTACATGACAGTGGACTGTATTTTGACATATCATACATATACGGAGTAAATCTTTCCATTTTTGTGGTTGTACATGATGTGGAATTACACTGGTCGTGTATCATATATAATGCCTGATTCATTCTACTATCTTTCCCATTCCCTTCGCCCCCTTCCCCTCACTCCTCCTTGTCCAATCCGGTGGATGCCCCCCACATTGTGAGTCAGCATATGCATATCAGAGAGAACATCTGGCCTTTGTCTTTGGGGACTGGCTTATTTCACTTAGCATTATAGTCTCCAGTTCTATGCATTTACCAGAAAATACCATAATTTCATTCTTCTTTATGGCTAAATAATATTCTTTTGCATATATGTACTACATTTTCTTTATCCACTCATCTGTTGAAGGGCATGTAGGCTGGATCCATAGCTTAGCTATTGTGAATTGAGCTGCTATAAACACTGATGCAGCATACAAAATCACTTTTGTATGCTGATTTTAAGTCCTTTGGGTATATGCCAAGGAGTGGGATAACTGGGTCAAATGGTGGTTCCATTCCAAGTTTTCTGAGGAATCTCCATACTGCTTTCCAGAGTGGTTGCACCAATCTGAAGTCCCACAAGCAATGTATGAGTGTACATTTGCCCCCATGTCCTAGCCAACATTTATTGTTCCTTGTATTCTTTTTTTTTTTAATATTTATTTTTTAGTTGTAGGCATACAGAATATCTTTATTTTTATGTGGTGCTGAGGATCGAACCCAGTGCCTCACGCATGCTAGGCGAGCACGCTACCACTGCGCCATAACCCCAGCCCCTCCTTGTATTCTTTTTTTTTTTTTTTAATTTTTTGTTTTTTAGTTGTAGATGGACACAATGTCTTTATTTTATTGCTTTGTATGTGGTGCTGAGGATCGAACCCAGGGCCTCACGCATGCAAGGCAAGCGCTCTACCGCTGAGCTACAATCCCAGCCCCTTCCTTGTATTCTTGATAACGGCCATTCTGACTGGGGTGAGAGGAAATCTCAGTGTAGTTTTTTTTTAGCTGAAGATGGACACAATATCTTTATTTTATGTATTTATTTTTATGTGGTGCTGAGGATAGAACCCAGTGCCTCATGCATGAGAGGGAAGTACTCTACCACTGAGCCACAATCCCAGCCCCTCGGTGTAGTTTTAATTTGCATTTCTCTAATTGCTAGAGATGTTGAACATTTTTCATGTATTTGTTGACTGATCATATTTCTTTTTCCGTGAAGTGTCTGTTCAGTTCCTTTGCCCATTTATTGATTGGGTTATTAT
This sequence comes from Geosciurus inauris, assembly GCA_004024805.1. Taxonomy (NCBI): domain Eukaryota; kingdom Metazoa; phylum Chordata; class Mammalia; order Rodentia; family Sciuridae; genus Geosciurus; species Geosciurus inauris. The sequence continues at coordinate 78,780 of PVHX01007905.1, forward strand.
TATTATTTTGGTACCAGGGACTGAACTCAGGGGTACTCGACCACTGAGCCACATCCCCAGCCCTATTTTGTATTTTTATTTAAAGACAGGGTCTCACTGAGTTGCTTAGCGTCTCACCGTTGCTCAGGCTGGCTTTGTTTTGTTTTGTTTTGTTTTTTGGTACAGAAGATTGAACTCAGAGCCACATCCCCAGCCCTATTTTGTATTCTATTTAGAGATAGGGTCTCATTGAATTGCTTAGTACCTCACCACCATTGCTGAGGCTGGCTTTGAACTTGCAATTTTCTGGTCTCAGCCTTCCAAAGTGCTGGGATTACAGGTGTGTGCCACCGCACCTGGCTGCATTTCTTTTCTTTTTTTTGCATTTCTTGATTCTTGATTTTACTTCTTGCACTTCAGGAGTCTTGTTGAGGAATTCAGTTCCTAAGCCAACATGATGGGAGATTTGGGTCTACTTTTTCTTAGTAGCAGAGGGTCTCTGATCTAATGTCTATGTCCTTGACCCGCTTTGAGTTGAATTTTGTGCAGGGTGAGAGATAGGGGTCTAAATTCATTTTGTTATATACGGATTTACAGTGTTCCCAGCACCATTTGTTGAAGAGGCTATCTTTTCTCCAATGTATGTTTATGGAGCTTTTGTCTAGTATGAGGTAACTGTGTTTATGTAGATTTGCTAGTGTCTTCTATTCTGTATCACTGGTCTTCATATCTGTCCAAATTTCTTCTTTGAACACAAACAGCTTTGAGACCTTGTAAATTTTGCCAAACAACAGATCACTGTCCCAAAAGTACTTTAATGGGTTGGAGCATGAATTATAATTGAGGGATTCTGTTTATTTCATTATAATCAGGCCTTTCCTGAATTCCTACCCGTTTCCAGTCTGAGTGCTCAGAAGCAGTGTTCCCAACCCTCTTTCCACTCACCCTCTAGAATAAGGTCCATGAGAAGAACATAGTAGTTATAAAAAAAGCTTAAAGGCACTATTAAATTTTCAAGGAACTTTGTTCTATGTTTTGAACTTACCAAATCAAATATTATCAAAATGTATACAGAATTATTTCTAATCTAGCATTCACTTGAATAGACAGAAGGTGAGTGAAGAAGGAGGAATGATTTATTAAATATGTGGTATAATCTTTTTTAACAAGTCTACATAATTTAAAAAGCAAATAGGCTTGCAAAGAAAAATCAAAATTGTACAGAATTCTGTGGAATTAAAATAAGTGTCTCTCTTCTGTGGTCCCAACTGGGTAGTAGTTGCTATTAAAGAGTCTGTTATGTATCCCTTTAGGAATTATCAATGTATTAAAAAATGTGTTTTTGTTTTGATATACAAATTAAATGATTTTATAGATTCTTCATAATATGTTAAAGCACAAGTCACAAAAAAAGTACTAAATCTGTAGGTTGCATTTTCCAATCTCATATACATTTCAGGTATCCTGGAAAGTCTCTCTAATCTCCGTTAGGGATGACCTTTAGCACATGTACAATGGAACAGCAATGTACAAATGTAGCCACAGTGACTGTCATGCCGATATCTGTTTTCATCTCCTGCTCTCTAAACTGTGTTTCTCTTTCTTCAACATCTAGACTGGTAACTTGCTCATTCCATGCATTTAATAACAGGTATCTATTACCATTTGTGGCACATGCAGTTTTTTTTTTTTTTTTTTGGTACTGAGGATTGAACAGAGGGATACTTGACCACAACCCCAGCCCTTGAACATGCATTTTAATATTATATGACTCATTAAATTAGCAGAACCAATCTGTTAAGAGACTGGGTAAGGTTCCCAATAATAACCATTTAATTGTCTAATGGCTAAGATTATATCTTCTTTTCTTGAGAACTGACTTTTTTCCTTATAAGGGGTTTATTTTGGTGAATTCTTCTAGTTAAATGTTTCCCTGAAATGAAGCATTGAAGTTCAGAGTAGAAAGAGAGCGCTAACCACACACAATGTCAACTAGATGTACTCTTAAGCCTACGACAACATTTCAATACAGTAATAAAGTAGTGACCTACTTCACTATAGAAAGTCAGGAATCATGCTGGGCATGGTGGCATATGCATATAATCTCAGCAGCTTGTGAGGTTGAGGCAGAAGGATTGCAAGTAACAAAATAGGGCTGGGGATGTAGCTCAGTGGTCAATTGCCCCTGAGTTCAATACCTGGTACCCATACTCTGGAAAAAAGAAAGCCAGGAATTAATTCCGTCTCCCTGTTTTTGAATCCTAGTACTGTCATTTATTATATGTACAATCTTAGAGGTTCTCTTATTATTCTCTTTGAGCTTATTTCTTCATGTGGAAAAAAACACAATAAAATCTATATTGTACAGTTAGTCTAAGAATTAAATAAGATAGCATTAGTGAAAGTATGCATCAGGCATGGAGTAGAAAAGAAATATATTGGTTAAAGCATATGCTGTGTACCAGATGGATTTAGTTCAAATGCTAGCTCCACCACATGTTAGCTGGATGACCTTAGGTAGATTACTCAACCTCTCACTATGTGTCCATTTTTTAAACTGTAAAATGGGAAAAATAATTGAATTATTTTGAAAATTAAGAAAGATCATGTATTACAATCATTTTTGGCAATAATAGTAATGGTTTTATACATACCTTAATTGTTATGGGTTAGATCCTCTACAAAACTTCTCTCGCTTCTTCCCTTTCATTTTTTCTACTACACATCTAAATAGCCTAAAGATTCCAAAGTTTCACTTTTTCTGGGTTATGAAATGAGAAGATAAAAGACCAAGGGCTACTTATTTCTCTGGACTAACTTTTGTTTACCCCAAATTCATGTTATATTGAGACCCATTCCAATGTGACCTTTTATTTGGAGATAATGGTTTTTAGGAAACCATTAGGTTTTTAGCCTAAGCAGAATAAGACACATTTGCCTACTATTGAACTGGCTGAATTGTGTTCTAGTATTTTGTGGAATTTAGAACAGGCGACAGATAAAATAAGGTATTTAGCTGAGATTTCTAAGCAAAATGTTGAAGGTGCTGCCTGGGTATTCCTATTGCTTATAGTAAAATGTTGAGAGAGGGATAGAAGAAGAAATTATAAAGCAAAAAGGCACCAGAACTTAAAGATTTTGGAAAAATTTCAGCCTCTCCCTATTATAAAAAATGAGAGCATGTTCTGAAGAGAACAGTAGGGTGTGACCAAACAACCATTTGATAAGCAGATTAATATGAGCAAATTACAAAATTGGCCATCTCAATAGTAACCAAGAGAAAAAAGGCACAGAATAAAAGAGGATTGCTAGAGCCGGGCGCGGTGGCGCAAGTTTGTAATCCCAGCACTTAGGGAGGCTGAGACAGGAGAATCGCGAGTTCAAAGCCAGCCTCAGCAACAGCGAGGTGCTAAGCAACTCAGTGAGACCCTGTCTCTACATAAAACACGAAATAGGGCTGGGAGTGTGGCTTAGTGGTCAAGTGCCCCTGAGTTCAATCTCCAGTACAAAAAAAAAAAAAAAAAAGAGGATTGCTGGAGTCCTTATATTCAATAGGAACAGACAGACAAAAGTTATCTGGCTACGCACATGCATCATCCTTCAGTAAGAGGGAAATGCACTGCACATCATGTACAACCATAAAAATGGGAAGTTATACTCCATTTACACATGATATGCCAAAATGCATTCTACTGTCATGCATAACTAAAAAGAACAAATTAAAAAAAAGAGAGAGAAATTTAGAAATTAGCAGGGCTGCCACTCCTACCATAGGCCCCAGTGGGCTTAGAGGACAGAATACTGAACTAAAGAGAGTTATTCTCTGCCTAAAGAGCTAATGGAATGTACCTTTCTAGGTTTTGGATTTATCTGGGATCTGTTACCCTTTGCTTCTTTCTGGTTTCTCCCCTTTGGAACAGGACTATCTATTCCACCCTGTCCCATCATTGTATTTTTTTTGAGCATATAACTTGTCTGATTTCCCAGATTCACAGTTGGAAAGGAATCCTGTCTCAGGATGAAATTTGCACTCATACTTGTTTTGGTGATATTTGGATTAGACTGTAGAATTTAGATTGCAGTGTTAATTCTGGAATGAGTTAAGAATTTTGGAGGCTGTTGGAATAGGATAAATTAATTTGCATGTAGTAAGGACATGAATTTTGGTGAGTTGGAATGGAATATTGTGGACTAAACTATGTTGCCCTAAAATTCATATGCTGAAGCCTGAACTCCAGATGTGACTGTATTTGGAGCTAGGGTTTTAGCAGGAAACGTATAGAACTGGTGGTCTTTCTTATAAGAGGTAGCCAAAGAGAGCTCTCTCTTTCTATCATGTGAGGATATAGTGAGAAGGTGGCCATCTGCAAAAAAAGAAGAGAACCCTCATTAGAAACTGACCCTGCCAAACCTTGAACTGGGATTTTTGGCCTCAAAAACTGAGAAAGTATTTTTGTTGTTTAAGCCACTTGATCTATAGAATTTTGTTACAACAGCCCAAACCAATGATACATTTTCCTGAATCTTTAGTGTATATATATAAAGTTTTATTTATATTATATATTTTTTAATATATATATATTTAATTAGTTAGTTGTTGATAGACCTTTGTTTATTTATTTATATGTGGTGCTGAGGATTGAACCCCATGCTTCACACATGCTAGGCAAGCACTCTACCACTATGCTATAACCCCAGCCCCAAATTAGCTTCTTAAAAGTGTTTATTTTTACCAAGTTTACTATCCTTCCACAATATCATTTCACAAGTAGGGAACTGATGCGGACACTGCATGATCTTCCCAGAACAGATAAAAAATATAATAAATTAAGGTAGATGATGAGAATAAAGATCTTGATAACAAAGGTCTTTGGCTTCACTACTGTTCTCACAAATAAGATCTGTCCTTAAAAAAAAAAAAACAAAAAAACAACTTGTGTTGCTGGGCCAGAGCAGACACTGCACAGGAGGAGTCTGTGCAAATGGGGTACCTGGCAGAAACACAAAATATCTGTTAGGGAGAAAACAAATCAAAACATATACCTACAGAGTAAAAAGGCCGTATCATACAAGAAAACAAGAGTTAATGACTTCTTCAACAAATTGACTTGAAATCATATATTTTTCAAAGTTTTCAGAGGAAGAAATTTAGAAATAGAAAAAAGTAACCTGCCTACGTTATATAGTTAATACCCAATAAAGCTGGGGTTTCAGTCTAGGCAGTCTAGCACTATCTAGATCTGTGCTACTTAAAACATTACAAAATCCATTGGCGTAGAAAGAAGAAATTTTCCCATGATGATCCCAATAGTTTACCCTGAACCAAATAAGATTGAGAAAAAATCTAAACCTTTTCCTTATCACTTTCTGGGGTACTAAAATAAACAGAACCCTGCCCACCAATCTAATAAAATGGGCATCAATTCCCAACAGCTCCTATGATATGATAAAGAATATATTTCATATCCAGCAACCAACATCATTATTGATCAAACACTAGATGTGTTCTTAATCAAATCATTAAGATGCACAAAACTGGGGGCTGGGATTGTAGCTCAGTGGTAGAGCACTTACCTTGCATGCGTGAGGCACTGGGTTCGATCCTCAGCACCACATAAAAATAAATAAATAAAGATATTGTGTCAGCCGGGCAACGGTGGCTCAAGCCACCACGCCCGGCTTCTGATCAAATCTTTACAATCAAGCCGGGCGCGGTGGCGCAAGCCTGTAATCCCAGCACTTAGGGAGGCTGAGACAGGAGAATCGCGAGTTCAAAGCCAGCCTCGGCAAGGTCGAGGCGCTAAGCAACTCAGTGAGACCCTGTCTCTACATAAAACACAAAATAGGGCTGGGGATGTGGCTCAGTGGTCTAGTGCCCCTGAGTTCAATCCCCAGTACCAAAAAAAATCTTTACAATCATTAAACACTTAAGGCCACATGCCAATAATCCCAGCTAGTTGGAGGATTAAGGCAATAGGATCGCAAGTTTGAAGATAGCCCGGGCAGTTTAGGGAGACTGTCTCAAAATAAAAAATAAAAAGGGCTGAGAATATAGCTCTGTGGTAGAGCGCACCAAGTTCAATAATCCCCAGTACTAAAAAAGCAGGATGCAAAATATCCAATACCATCTGATGCTAATTTTGTTTAACACTAGGCAGGCAAGTTTCCTTTTCCTTATAATTTCTAAAGAATCCCCAACCTACATCTCAGTTTGTAGGACACAAAACTTCAAATTCTTTTTCTTATCATTGTTTGTGTTTTTACTTCCTTTTCCTTTTGAAGATCCCTACTCTCTTATCACTCCAACTACATTATGGGTAAATTCATTCATTTTAAATATTTAAATGAATAAGGAGGCCTAATCTTTTATCTCCCTGTAACTCATTTGTTGGGGTAGCAAACTACCCCAGCTAATCTTTATCCACCCAGAAGTCTACGTGGATTTCCATTATCTCAAATTCTATTCCTTGAAATCTTGCCATTGCAACCTTTTAAGTAAGACTTGATTTATTCCCTCATCTCCACCTCAGACACTGTTACTCTAAATTGAGACATTTTTTCATGAGGACAAATGCGATAGATTAACTGGTCTATGATCTTAATCTCTTCAATTGTTGCCATTATCAGTGATTATTCTAAAGCATAAAACTCATCGTCCCTCTCCCTTATTCAGTTTACTTTGCTGTATTGATGTAATGTTCAAACATAAAGAGATGCAAATTCTGCCAAGGCTAATTCATTCCCAGTTTACTGAACTCCACTACCTTTCCCATTCTGGTGTGTGTATGTACCTGTGGACTCGGGAGAGCTAACTAAAGCAAATGTTGGAATGAAAAAGGTACCTCAAGGAGAATGACTGAATTCATGAACAACGCAGAGAGCCAATCTAAGCCTAATAACCCATTGAATTTTTCTCAACAAAGTGTTCTTTTTTTTTTTTTTAATGTTTTAGTTGTAGATGGACACAATGTCTTTATTTTACTTATTTTTTTTTCTGTGGTGCTGAGGATCGAACCCAGTGCCTCATGCATGCGAGGCAAGCACTCTACCACTGAGCCACAACCCCAGCCTCTAATAAACTTAGAGCCACTGATAGCTTCTTCCCATTCCCAAACTCTGCTGTAGATCTTCTAAAGGTGCTATGCAGTTCTTCAAGTGCTACCTACCCTACTTCCTTTTGGTCTGTTTTCCTTCGTTTCCCTCTACTTAACCTGTTGATCTTTGCTAAGGAGTTGACACTTGAAATACACTTCCTTGCTCTAAACCCCAAGGAGTCATATACCAAGACTCCAGCTATCTCACAAAAAATAAAAGTCTACGTGGGGCATAAAATATACAGGCTTTGCAACATGGTGAAACTAAATAAGCACTTTGCCCAGTGTATAGGAGCTACAGTGGTTGGGAAGGTAATACTACCTTCTTACCACAGCTGGGAAGAACTCATAGGGCATGAGACCTGAGAGTCTTCTGGGGCTTCTGTTTTTTCTCCATAATATAAAAGAGATGTATGGGAGGAAAATATCCTTTTTGTTGGCAGGACACAATTGTGCTTGCATGTCACATCTGAAACTACTGTAATCACTAAGTAACCATGAGGGGAGGCATGCTGATATGATGGAATAGCCATGGTAAAAAATGGAAAGGAATTGGGTTTTTGATGATGCTGTTGAGCTACACTGGACTTATCTTGCTTCTGGATGACTTCATATATGAGGGAACGAATTTTACTGTTGAAGCCACCTAACTGGATCCCAGCCGACTGAGTACTCATTTGTAATTTATTACTGACCCATGTGTGCCTATTAGTAGTAACTCCCTTCCTTCACCTAATAATGCACTGGTTCTAATCTAAGAGCAACCTCCCCTCCCCTCCCCACCAAACCAAAAAACAACTGGGACAACATTTATTGAAACAATATAAAAATTAACAAGTGGTGAATGAAGGTGATGGGAAACTTTTTGTGTATAGACTTGACAACTTATTTGCAGCTTTTCCCTGGTCCTTAGCTGCGTATCTGGAATCTACATAAGGGAAACCACTTACTAGTAAGCCAAATGAACTGTTTTCCTCAGAGACATCTCTTGTATATCCCAGAATACGAAGTCAACTGTTTAAATTTTACTAGTTCATCTTAGAAATTGGTTAGTGTTTATTTACTTATAGATAGGGACACTGTCCAAACTGGGGCTAACTCCCAGTGTCTGATAATCATGACATAACTAAATACAGATCAGTTAAGATACAACTTCTTTCTCTAGTATTTCTGTCCTGTAAAAATAGCAGAACTATGAGGCATTCTCTAAAAATCTTAAGCTTGGAATCCATGAAGATTCTACTAATCGACGACGTCTTTCTGAGCTGCTGTGCCTCTCAGTCTGGAGATGAGATGACTTCTCTGTCAGAGTATGTCTCTCGCATGAAGGAGACACAGAAGTCCATCTACTACATTACTGGTGAAAGCAAAGAACAGGTGGCCAACTCAGCTTTTGTGGAGTGTGTGCGGAAGCGGGACTTTGAGGTAGTATATATGACTGAGCCTATTGATGAGTACTGCGTGCAGCAGCTCAAGGAGTTTGATGGGAAGAGCCTGGTCTCTGTGACCAAGGAAGGCCTGGAGCTACCTGAGGATGAGGAGGAAAAAAAGAAAATGGAGGAGAGCAAGGCAAAATTTGAGAACCTTTGCAAGCTCATGAAAGAAATCTTGGATAAA